>JAJHUR010104737.1:1392-25998 GCA_027495735.1 Lutjanus campechanus | reverse complement strand
CACAGACAGTGATGACTGCATTGTTAGACTCTGAGTTTATTTACATGATGCAGTGATAAGATTTGAAGCTGCATGGCTGGATTGTGTTTGTATTGTTTCAAAGGTTTACACAGGCACAGTGCAAAACTGTCGAGGATTCAGCTGTCCGGTTGTTTGTATAGATCCAGATAATATTGTTGTTGTAATAAAAGAATAATGGCTCAGTCTGAATGCACCCACACGCTTGTGTGGCTGAGTAAACTCTCCCAGGGCCTCAGTCTATGTATTTCCCAAAACATGTTTTCTCTGTAGAGCAAAAGATGTTGTATGCTCTCTGTTTTCCACCTCATTTAAGAAGAGGGGAGCAAGAAACATTTAGAAAAACAGAGACAGAGTCTACTTTTAGAGTTCATAGCTTGAATCTGCTTCTCTATACACTCTAAACAGCAAAATTAATATATATTTTTCTCTCTAAACTTACATGTTGTATCATTATAAACGCTGTAAGGGTCATACACACCTATGATAGACCTATGCAGGTATTTTCACTCTCGTCTGGATTGCGTTTTCTGTGTAGAAATGGTGCCTGATTGACATTTATCTTATTATCTCGTTCATGCTAATAGGTCTATGTGATGGATGGTAGAAATGGAAAGAATTGCCATGGTTACAACTTGAGAGTGTTCAGATCATCAGACGACTCAAGAAGATTACAATTAAAAAGTTGGTCATGTGAGAGTTATTATCAATAAACCACATTAATTGCCTTAAACGATAGATTTGCTCACTTAAGAAATTCATGTCTTGTTTAGTTCGGCACTAAAGAACCAGTGGCATCTAGCAGTGAGCTTGCAGATTACACCTCGTCTCACACTCCCTTTCCAAGCATGTACAAGAACCTACTTTGGCAGTGAAACTCATGAAATACGTAAAAGGCCTTATCTACAACTAGTGTTTGGTTTGTCCAGTCTGGGCTACTGTAGAAACATGGCGGCCTCCATTTAAGCGGACCCACACCCTCTGGAGATATAAAGGGCTCATTCTGAGGTAACAAAAACACAACAAGTGAGAAAAAAAGGTTTCTTATATAATGTTGCTGCATATTGAAGCAAATATTCGTGTCTTCATAAAGCTGAGGAAAAATCTATTTCACACTTCTATGGCACAAAGGAGTCTGGATAGTTTCATGATTGGATGTGTCAGCATCTTTGTGCCAGTTTTCTGTAATATTCTTTGTTTCTTTCTTCCCTTCTAACATCACTGCAGAAATTTGCGCAATCACAGTGAGAAACAGCAAAGTGGGACAGCAAGCACAGCATTAGCTTGCATTTTGCTTTAACTGTGACCTTAAATAGACCTACAGTAGCTAAATAATTCAGCAAGCAGATCTTCAAATGATAAAATTAACATGCCCCTTCAGGATCTGACGGTGTGAGCCGGTAATGACTACATTCCCTTTTGACAGCGATGGATGTTTATACACACACACACACACACACACACACACACACGCACACACACACACACACGCATGCATGTACATACCTCTCAGATGACAGATGACATGAATTAAGAAGAGGAGCTGCTCAGGTGGGTGGAGCAGCTTCTGGGTGATTTCAGAGCTGCAGGCAGATTTGTTTCACGGAGGAAACACCTGTAGACCTTGTGATGAATCATGATACTTTCTAAATGTGGTGCATGTGAGTGTTTGTTTTGACTCATGAGCGCTTAATGCTCATAATGACCTGTGTGCTGAGCTGACAGGACTCTGGGTACTCAATTCAAGCTTCCACGAAAAACAATGCAACTATAAAACTCTCGAGGTCAAGGCTAAAGGGGGTACTCCAGTGGAAAACTAAAAAAAGATTTAGCCTAATCATGATTATTAATGGTGCTGGGAGTATATTAAATTTGAATATATGATTATCTGTTTTATATCTTGTGCTCTGTAATTGCTGGAAACGACTGACACCAGGGTCGACTCATGGCAGCCTCTTCTGTGAATCCTACATGCGCTGGAAGTCTAACGGCTGGTTCACACAACATGCTGGAGCAGTGAGTGACGGCCCCGTTGCCAAACCGCTGCGGCTCGCACATGTTGTGTTGTCCACAAAGGCTGCGTTCCTGTTGCGAGGCAGCTGCTGAAAGCCTTGTCTTTCTACATAGAGTTTGAAGGTTTGAGGAGGAGAAAATAAAATGTTTTCTGAACTTCCCCCTCATTCAGAGAGAGAGGGAGGGAGGGAGGGATGAATGGATAGAGGGAGAAGAGAGAAAGAAAAAATACTGCACAGATGTAGACATTGAAACTGTGCTGTGAGAAACCGTGAGGGGTGTCCTGTTGCTGATATAATGTTGATATAACTGTCAACAGGTCATTTTTTATGTGCGTTTTTGCCGAGAACTGCGTGCGTCTCTAGATGAAGTGTGGCTGCAGCGGCGCCTGATATGTGTGTGAGCAGTGCTGCACACTTGAGCTGTGTGGATGCTCTATCTGGTTAATATGGGCGCTGATATGGGCACTGCTCAAGCATGTAGCGTGAACCAGCCGTAAGTCTAGCACAGGAATGGCGGACCCCGCCACTAATAATGCAAAGTACTACATAGAGAGGCAATTTCTGAATGTAAATGCTTTGCAGAAGAAATGGCGACGATAAATAGTGTCAAAAATGGGGTGTGACTGTCTAACAGTCCAGCCCGATCTCACTCCCAGATACTAACAAAATGTCACTGCCTTCTGCAACTCATACAGATGTAGAAGGCACCTGTTTGTCTGTTGGCATTTGCTTGAATAGATTATAGAAGTAAAGTTAATGTGATAATGATTGAACACTTCAGCATTTTAAAATATTGCAGAAAGCACTTGAAGAAAGAGACTTCTAGCAATCAGAGTGATATGTCTTCATTGCTCTTATTTACGTGGTTTCTAATCGTTAGTGCTGAGTTCATGTTTTGTTCGTGTAATGAAGGAGGGCAACCACTTATTTTTAAGAGAGATTTAATCAAGGAACTTTTGCTGAGGAGTTTCAGTTTCCAAAGACAAAAGTGTGCAGGTGAGAGGTGACAAACAGAGATGAATGCCATATGCTTTGGAAGAAAATAAAAAAAGCAGTGCTTGGTTTAGTTTGCCTCGTGGCTGGTGAGGACTGCGGTTCAAAGAACCAATGAAGTGCGTACATTAAATCAAGGCCTTCCTCAAAGAAAGTCATTTCAAAGCATCAGTGTGTATTTCTCACTGGTCTAAGTAACACTGAAGAGGCAATGCAGATACAGTAGACAGCACGGACGGAGAGCATAACTGTACAGTATGAGGTCTCATTGTCAGTTCATAGTTGAGAGCCCCTCTTTATGAGTATTAATAGTATTTTATTCAACAGTATTTTATAAGTTACACTGTTAGAAAACAGTCCCTTGAGGCTCAGGTAGTCACACAAGAAATTCAAGTCCCAAAATATATGAATCATAGTGTTGCCTTGTCTTTGGGTTGCACACCAGTGTATCCTTTCCAGTGGTGACAGTCCATTGAGTAACTCAACGGTAAGATAAAACTTGCAGAATCAATGTAAGGTCCACATTTGGCTTCTTTTTTTGTATCCAAGCCATCACACAGTATCATGTTTAGTATATTTGTCCTCTGGGAGACTCATTCCCACCAGTTTAGAGTTCAGTCACTGCCCCTGATGCTTGGTGGATACTTTGGCCTTCAGCAACAATACAGTGCTCCGACAAGAATCTCCGAGGTCAACGGTCCGGATCCATGAGCTTTAAAGAATGCGCTAAGATTTGGTTGATTGTCCCACTGGTCAAGTTACCCCATAAGTGATGACATCACTACATGACCCAAATCTCCTGTGTCTTAAAGGAATAATCAGCAATGAGGGAAATGCTCCTATTTGCTTTCTTGTCAAGAGTTAAATGAGAAGCTCAGCTCAGCTTAGCTTAGTGTGACTTATCTTATTCCAGCTTAGCCTAGCTTAGCCTAGCTTAGTCTAAACACTGGGAACAAGAGGAAACAGCTAGTATGACTCAGGCCAAAGGCAACATAATCCACTTACCAGAAGCTATGAGGCTTTGTGTTTAACACACAATTGACATGTTGCGGCTTCACTGGAGGTTATGTGTCCTGAACTTTTGAGGTGCCGATAGGTGAACTTTTAACCTTTGGACAGAGCCAGACTAACTGTTTCCCCATATTTCCAGTGTTTATGCTAAGCTAAGCTAACCAGGTGCTGGCTCTCACTACATATTTGCTGTGCAAGACAGCAAACAAAAATATTTCCCAAAAGTCTGCTGTTGAGCTTTAACACACAGTCAAATTCTGTACTAAAAACACCTGTAGAACATACTCAACATGTTGAGTGATAATAGGTCGATGTCAGAAACACACATGCTACTGTGTACTAGAGTTTGACCAGTATATTAGTTGAACAATTTTATCGGCTAATATTCTATGACAGCTACATCAGTCTACATCGATATTTGTTTTAAATTAACATATATTAACTTGTAGTTAATTTATAGTTTATATTTTCATTTGGACAATAACGTTTATTTAAAATATCCAGTTTCCATTACATATCTTTATCACAAGTGTGATAAGCACATTTGAAAAAGAATATCACCCAAAATATTGATATTGGATTTTTTTTACTCCATTATATCAGTATCATTGGCATTAGTCCCAAAAATTTGGCATCAGTCAAGCTCTACTTTGTACTACCCGACACTACTTCCCTCTTGTCCACAGGAGATTTTGGTGTTTGTGGTGCCACTTATTGGGTAACCTGACCATCTGAAGCAATCTGACAAAACCCCTGTGCGCTCCTTTGTACAGTATAGTTTCAGTGGAGCGGTCGGGACCTTGAACTCAGTCCTTCTCACACTCTTCTCCAACCTCTTCCATCTTCCTCTCCTCCTAAGCCAGGATATCACTCCTCTTGCTGCACCAGACCACCAGGGCGATCATGGCCAACGTGAGGAAAACCGGGATGAGGATGAGGATGGTTAGCGTGTCGTCTGGCGGGTCCACCCATACCACCTGCTCGATGGTGCAGTTGGAGAAAAAGTACTTGTGTATGCGGATGATGTAGCTCTCTACCAGCGGATTGGGCCAGTAGCAGTCCACGACATGGGACTTCGCCTCTGTGCAGAGTGTGAAGAGGTGGTACTCACTGAGGAGAAAAAGAAGAGTAAGATTAGAAGAAAATCACGACTGGCTTCTGTTTTAGGGTTAGGTGACTTTTCATATTATCTGCTTCCTACTTATGTATCTGTTTTAGCATACTTTTCAAAAAATGTGCGCAGTTCAAGGACCAAAATCACTGAGATGCATATCATAGTGAAGGTGTACAGTTCCATCTATAAAGACGCAAAATGACCTTTCTTATAATACCCCAAGTTCTCTAAAGGGCACCCAACGATTTAATACCCTACTAGAATTAATCAAAGCAGTTGGGGAAGTAATCCATCATTGTGACAGGGGATATACCACCTTTTACTCCCCTTTTTGGCCCACCATTCTCCTCTATTTCAACAAGCATTCAGGGCCATCCATGGTGCTTTCCAGCCTTAGAGCTCTGCTTTGATGAATTTACTCAGCCAGTCCTAATCCCTCTTTCTCCATCCTGAATTCTCAATCCTGCAAGTCAAGATTTTTCTTCTCATGACAACCAGGAGCTATTGGTATTCTCACCAGCAGAACAGCGAATTGAGCAACAGCCATATTGTCTCCATGTACGCCCCCACACTCTGCTGCTCCAAATCTGAAGATGAAATATCTTGTTTACATTTGGACTTGGCGCACTAGTGATTATTAAAACTGCACAGAAGGCACAGCTGGTAGAATGCAAGAAGAAGCACAACAATGATGGCAGTTTATTCTAGTATATTATTTAACTAATTCATATAGACAATAGAGACTTAATGTAATTACATCTTTACTGTCTGTCTTATCTTTGACTTTGTAATTCTAATATTTTAGTTTTTATAGTTTACACACAAACAAATGTCAGGTTATTGATTGTTCTTGGAAAGAAAAGACAGTTATAGTAGTTACTTCAAATGACTGTGCACAGTCCCAACAAGCTCATAAAAATTTGTGTTAACTCTGACTTGCATGATAACATCTAGAACAATATATAAAGGTGCTATATTTATTCAGCACACTTACCAGGAACAAGACATCTAATATATTAGTTTGTTTAACCCGCTGCCCTCAGTACACTACATAATGTGTACATTCAGCTCTGACGTCAAGCTGCAGCTTTTGTTTTGAAAGCCCTTTGCTTAAGTGCTGCAAATCATATAAACCTGCTGTCTGCAGGGGGCATTTATATTGTGCAGATGCTGTATATAGAGAAATAGTGCAGCACATAGAGGGCACAAATGGACCTCTTGTCGGTTATAGGAAGAAGAAATGTTTTGCTGAGAAAAGCTTCCTGTCGAATCTGAACTCAGCAATAATATATAACTGAGCCAGTGGTAGCTTATGTGTTCATGTAAAAACTGAAAAACTTTAGATTAATGTTGTAAGATGCAGGGAAAAAGACTAAATTAATATGGGCTATAACCTACAGTTTCATGCCTCTGAGTTAATGGTATTTTCCGTCAAACACATTGTAAGCTGAATGAGGATTTTTTTCAATGCACACGAACAGATCCTTTTGAAAAATGCATTTTATGCCACTGCCAAGAGCTTCAGAAAACAGCAGCAGAGGGAATATTTGGGGCTGAGTAAAAAATAAATAAATAAAAGGACAGAAGGAGAAATATATATAAAAAAAGAACTGTATCAGAGCTTTCAGGCAGAAGAAGAAAACGCAGCATGTAGGACTGTAGGGAATAACAGACTTTTGAAGTTATTTCTCAGATGCAATACACTGCAGCTAACAGGTTCTCAAACTGTCGTCCACACACAATAATCAGCTTGGAGGGTAAAAAGTAACTTTCTCGATTCACAATCGATTTACTGACTGGACGAACTTGACTCACAAACACATATACATATATGATGCATAAAATGTTTTGGCAGCACACATTCAGTATATTTCAGCATACATACATATATACACAGACATAAAAGGTTTCTGGGTACATAGAGTTACTGATACTTTTGCACTGAAGCTGATGATAGCTTATCTTTTGTGTCAGTGTTTAATATTTCATTTGAACATTTTAATGCAGAGTAATGTTTTCCTTTGAATGTTATTCCAAACTCCCCCTGAGACATTAAAAGTCTCGGTGAAGCCCACACTGATAAAAACTGTTTGGGGGTTTGTAGCTCTGACAGACAAGATAACCAACCCCAACATCTGTTTAATGGCTGGAAATCTCTTCATATTTTTTAGTGGTGTTATAACTGTTTGCTTATAGTTGTGTCCAACTGATGCACCTTCAGTTAGTACTGAAGGTACAGTTTACTTTTACATTTAAATTTTAATCATGAATGTTTAGCAAGAACTTATACAGACAGTTCAACATTTGCAAAAGTGTAGTTAATCACTTCCTTGCAGAGATGTGAGGACTCACATTATCTCATGTGCCCAGCAAAGACATAGTTCAACCATAAAACACCAATAATTGTTGTTTGTACTGTAAGGTATTGATATTTTAATCTGACTCTCAAAAAAAAGTAAATAAGGGGCTATGCCCGTGGCTTAGTTGGTAGAGCGTGCGCCCTGTGTACTCAGGCTGTCAGTCCTCTGCAGCTGGTTTGATTCCAGCCTTTGGCCCTTTACTGTGCATTGTCTCCTCACTCTCTCTCCATCATTTCCTTTCTGTATACAGCTGTTCTGTCGTAATGAAGGCAAAAAAGCCAGAAAAATAAATGTATTCCCCAAAATGTCTCACTATTTGATTATGTGCTTTTTGCTCTTTTAGTGCCTTAAACATATTCAGTAACTGCATCCTCTTGATTAGGTTGGAACAAAATATTAAGACTGCTGACTGATTGTTTTGTTTTTATTTCAAAAGGTGTTGTTCATTAAAGTAAATTTAATTTTGGTTCCAATGTGCTTACCTTACTCTGCATTAACTGGAAATGAGATAACCCATGCACAGTGAACTGCACACAGCCACCATTCACTGAGACTTGATTCTACCTCTTACTGTGTGTTCAGACAGAACCTGAGGAGAATTTAAGAAGCGGCATGATTGCCAACAAAGTCGGTGGAAAGACAGGATTAAATGTGAATTTGAATTTTGCTTTTGTAGAATTTTGTGATACACTTTTCCACCTCCCACATGCCATAAATACTTTTTTGCAATATTTTATGTTCCCAGGCTTTGTAAATCTGCTTCATAAACCTATAGAGATGAGAGCAGTCAGAGGCTGAGCTGAACACACATACACACACACACAGAAACCCTCCCACAGTCACGGTCTGTTGTTCACTAGCTTCCAGCTAATGTACAGTTGGTACATCGGCTGTTTAGGGCAAATAAACACAAAAATTTGCTTCATTTCTATCTGATCAAACCTTGGAACACTTGACTTGGATTTGTTATGCTTTGCTATATCTGTACAAAGCAACACATAACTCTATAACAATATTTCAACAGTGCCCTCAAGTGATTTTAACTATTATCCATCCTCTGCTTCTATGGCTTGCTGGCTCCAGTTGTTAATAACAGTCTCTTGCCTGTCGTGTGGACCACATAACCTACTTAAAATGGTGCAAACTCATCTAAATGCTCAATTAGTTATCATTAGTGGAAGTAGGAGAAATCTCTGATGACTTGAGAGCAGCATCTGGTCCGTACTGGGACTGACTATAAGACCTAGCAGTGAATATTAAAAGATCCGGATAGACCAGCATCACTGTTCCCTTGTTCCAGTGTGCTAAACATTAAAGCTGGCCGCTCCTGGAGTTGTAAGCCGCTCAGAGAAGAAAATCAATATGTTATTGAAGGTAAATGACTGCAGTGCGTAAATGCGCATATAGACATACACACAGTCTTTTAATAGTCTCTTTAAACCCTTTATTGTGTGTACCAACAAGCTTGTACCGACTCATTTCCAACAATAACAGTCTCGCTGGCTGAATGTTTGGCCAGCAGCTATCACTGCACAGAGGCACGGCTCATTTGTCAAATAGAGGAAGCTTTGCAGGGGTCACTGCTTGTTTAAATATGAGGCCCCTCGCTCTCCAAGCCAGATCCTTCTCACCACTCTGCGGTTCCTCTTGTGCCCAGGCTCTTTCCCTTCCCCTCTCTCCCTCTCTCTGTCGCCTTCTTATCACCTTCTTCCAGGCTGCTGAGAAAGTCAAGTATTGTACGCAAAACACCCGGAGGAATCACTTCTCTCATGAAAACGTGGCCTCATGCAGGCAGGGTTCCTGGAATGGCAAGTCACACCGTGCTTCCCACTATATTACAGCTGCATTTGTGAGTTCTACATTCGTTCTTACATTTGGCATCGATGACAGATCAGATTTTAATTAAAGGTGGTTCTGACTCTTTAAAATCTTTCTCCAATACTCTTCCTTTTCAAATGATTAAGCATTACTACCACAGCAGAGTAAGAACAAACTGTGAAAAACAGAGCCCGGACACTACACCACCCATCCTGCACTTCAGGTGGACCAAAACAGCACTTGAAAGGAACTGAAAAGACTTAACTATTTATAGGCATGATGGACAGTCTTGTGTTATTCTGTTTCCTGTGAAACCAGCAGGGAACAGAAAAAGAAGAAACGACTTTGTACTTGTCCAAGTGAAAGTCCGACAGTGCTGAACAACAATAGCATCCCTGTTCTGATGTACACCATCAAACTGCCTTTATCCATCTGAGGAGGTTTAACTTATCTTCAGTTTATCTGTCCTATCTGTAAGGGATCGCTGTAGATCATTTTCAGCTTGACCCTTATTTTGGCAGGTTTGAATGAATTTTCCCCTCATGAATTTTCATTGTGAAACTCACCACATCCCACTGGGTTGTGGCACGCAGTGCAGCCCGCAGAGCTGTTGACTTAAGTCACATGACTTGGACTCCAGTTAGAAGAATCCTGCCATGAATTTAATGACTTCAGACCAAGGCTATTGCAGTTAACTAAAACTAAACTGAAAACTAAAACCAGGTGTGAAAAAACATTTTAGTTAACTGCATTGTTGATTATGTTTATTGAGACTGAGATGACTGTGAGTCAGTTGCCTTCACAAAGCGTTCTTGTGTTCTGACAAATACCACCCATATTATAATTAAATAAATTAAATAATAAATAAATAAAACTAATACTGATACTATAAAAAAAATAAAACTAAACATTTTAAAATGATAAAAACTAAACTGAAGGAAACGGACTCTGGAAAAAAAATATATAATTAGAAAAGACCTAACGCTAATGGCTTCTGATGTTGTTTGAACTCGACCTCTTTAATGAAACTCTTCTGAAAGTCCATAGTCAAAGAATAATGGCTGGACCAGCTTCATATTCAGAGACAGAGCAGAAATCCAGGTCAGCTTTTGAAGCGTAAAAATCAGTAACACTTGTTTTGATGTGCTTTTGAATTAATGATTTATTTTAACTGCCTCTGTACGCTATATTAAGAGAGGGGAGAACTGAGAGAAAAGAGCGGATAGCTGAATTTAGTATGAGAACTGGCACTGATGCTGAAAATACATCATATTTAGTTAGATGTAGTTAAAAATTCCCACTCATATTTCATTTTTAAATTCTAAACCTGCATTAAACTGTTCTTTTTTGGGGGCTACTTTGGGACCATGGAGACTGGCTTTGAATGGTAATAATTATTTCTTATTAAGCTGACATATAGTAGGGATGCCACGGTAAGGAAATTTTCCCACTGCACTATAAATGTGCGACAACCCCAGTGTTACTGATTGGACCGGACATTTTACAAGAAGTAAACAATGATGCTAAATATCTCTTACTTTGAACAAGACGAATGCTTAGGAGGTTCCTCAGACCACTTGAATTAAAGTATGCTTAAAGGTTATTATGGAAGTTTTGCCCAATGATGCCAAAAATAAACTGCATATCCCAGCTTTAACCTTGGTAGCTTTGGCATTTGGTTGTCTTTGACAACTGCCTAAATCTAATTTCAGGTACAACTGCATCATCTTTTGATATTTGCCGTCCAATTATTGTTTCTGTCAATCAATGAACATAAAAGAGCAGAAGAAATAAACAAAATTATACGCATCGATTTATACTGTTATGCTGTTGGTATTTTGAAATGCCATTTTTGACTTTGGTGTTAAGACTTTTGCCTTAATTGTTACTTACAAAACAAAGATTTTGTCCATGACTGACAGCCAAACCAATAGTCTAAGGCAAAATTTTAAAATGCAAGTATCATTTGCTAACTGGCCTCTCAGATGTTTACCCCGACCATAATGCCTAAAGTCAGCCATCTGGCTTCATGTGCTTCTTGTTTGATTGGCACAGTTACGCCTGATGTGGCTAATTCTATCTCAAAGCTTAACTTCATCTCACATTGTGCCTCCCCTTTAATTGATGATCACTGAAACAAATGAGTGTACAAATGAATCTATAACAGCTGTACTTCTATATAACACTGTGTTACTGGAAAACAGCGTGACGCTCTGACAGATTTTCCTGGAAAGAAATACTGGTGAAAAAAGAAAAACAGAGAAAGCACATGACTAATGGTTCTTAGAATCGTTAATATTCTTCTGTGAGATGATTATTTTGACGTTCATATGAATCTCCCATGTGTATGTTATTGGGCAAGAGAGCGGTCTCATGGCTCTCTCCCTCCTGTCTGCAGTTGAAAGAAAAAAAAAAGTGAGAGGCCAAAGGTGAGAGGAAGGAATGAGGTGAAAATCTGGCTAAAGATAGATACAGATGGGTGGTCGGGGCTCAGACTTCTCTTGAAAAACAGCTCTCGTTTTGGGAAGCAAACCTCCAACTGTTCTCCCACCCACAGGCATCCAACCAGCTACAGGAGGCTGAGATGGATTACAGTCCTTCTATCAATCTAAGTGTTTCTTTTTAAGTGCCTTGTAGGATGGACACGGAGTAAAACTACAAATATAGAGCACTCAGACAGTGACAGTACTTGAGAAAAGAGAGTAGATAAAGATGAGAACTTGAGAGACGTTTCAGTGTCCAGATGTCTTTTATCTTTTGCTGCCTTCTCCTGGTTGAACAAAATGACAAATTTGCTCCATAGGAACTTGCAAAGCAGCTTCCAGTCTAGTTTCCTGATAGCACATTTGCTAGTCAATCATTGTCAAATTAAAGCTGCACCAGGTCACTAACGTAAGAGATTTTACCCCAAAAATGAGTCACTTTCTGCGTGTAGAGGAGATTCTCTAGAACTCCTTTTTTAAAAACGAAGAGATGCTTTCTCTGTTGTAGGAGTCTGAATCATAGGGAAAACATTTCAGAGTGGAAAAACACCAGACACCTTATTTCAAGAAACAAGCAAATGGGTACAGTTATTCCCATGATGTTGTGCTGAAATCTCCTTAAGAATATAAAGAAGGAGTAGGAGTTCATGTTGCTGCTGATGTTCCATTTTGGGAATCCACAAAATCATGTTAGGCGCTAATAAATGCCTCAAAATCCAATTACAACCGAACTGATTCTGTGTGTGTGTGTGTGTGTGTGTCGGTATGTGTCTAAATGAATGGCTCTGCTAACTCGTGCAGACAAATTCATACTTATGCATGATGCAGTGGCTACAAGACATCCTCATACCTAAATGACAGAAAAGGTCGATTGCCAGTGACTTCCAAAATGGCATATAGGCCTGTTAACTGCTGCAGATAAGGCTGCACAATTAGGTATGGATGATAGGAACATGTCTCAACTCCCTACCAATATCCAGGGATTACTGAATTCCCCATTGCAATAGTTTTGATCAAAACAAAATATAAACATAATAACAACTGTTCTCTTTCAGCGTCTGGTCAGTGTTAGTTAATGTTAATGTTTCTGCAGTTCAGTATTGTGACAAAGCATTTGTGCTAATTTTAGATGGAAAACAATGCCTTTTCAAGTTCTGAAAGACTGCGTGCTCCTCCTCATTAAGCCTCCCACTGGTTTGGTCCACCTACCTACAGCCATTAGTCTCTTTTTGCAGCCAAAGTAGTTGATATATGAATTAAGCAACTATCTACTGAATAATTCAGACCATCGGGAAAGTGAGAAATACACACAAATCTACTATTCGTTTTGTGCACTTGCCACGAGCGAACCAACTCATTAACATCAAAGATTTGTTGTGCAGGGCAACATAAATCTTGAGAGGTTTTATTTTTACCCCATGATTAAATAGCTAAGCCTGCATCTTCACTTGACAGACAACGCAGTCCCACAGCTGATCATGAAATAGTCATGAAATTAAGATTTGAGTACGCGGGCATGAATTTTTCCATGACACTCTGACTTTCAAAATAATCATCATCATCTACTATCAGTCTCATTCTGCGGTCAAGTTAGTGATCATAAATATGCAGCGTCTGGGTACACTTTCAAAGTTTGAGTGTCAAAGTGAGAGTTAAAACTGCACAGCTTTTAAAAAATTGCACAACTTTGTTCTTTTTTGTTCATCAACACTTCAGATTGACAGTTTTTTTAAATTATGCATAATTAATAATGGCCTCTAGTTTTTAAAGAAAGAGCAGCATTATGGCTCAAGCAGTTCTGACTATTTTACCACTGTTAGAACCTCCTGATGTATATTCACTGAGCCTATTCCTTTCCACCTGAATCTTGAACTTTTTTGCAGCTGTTATTTAGATTTTATGTGCATGACGATGAGCCACCACATGGTCATACCTGATGAAGTGTGTGAGGTTACACCAGTACTGAGGATCTATGTGACCCATGTCCCTCTTGAAGTCCTCTCCACAGACCTCCACCTCCCACTGCAGACGGGATTCATTGCAGGGTTTCCTCGGCCGGGGGGGAGTGGGCTCTATGTTGAAACTGTCAGTGGCTGCGAGGGCACAAAGAAAAAGAGAACAGGTCATTTATAGGCCTTGTACCCTGCTCCATGTGGGCTATTTCTGACATAATAACTGAAATGAAACCTCACAAAGATGGATGTTCATGGTCGTTTGACTTCTTGTATTCTTGAGTTATATATCAGCTCCACACTGCATGTATTTGTTTTTGACATTTTTCTTTTTCTCATAATTCTCTGTGACAAAGCTATAAATTACATTTTTCATAATGTCAGTCATGAATTTTATTTTTGCTCACTATGTTCTTGGAACAGCGTATCCTAATGGATGGATGGATGGATGGATGGATGGATGGATGGATGGATGGATGGATGGACATGCTTACCTGACAATGCTCTCGTCATCCAGGCATTGACTGCAAATAAACAAAATGAGAAGTCATTTAGAGTTCACTGATGTTTCCCACAAGTTAAATATATTCAATAAGACAGCACTTATTTATTGATTTATATTTTCTGGTAGACAAACAAACTCTGTGAGCTTTAGCCCTCTAAGTTTACTCTTCCATCTTCCCTCCCATGGTTGTTGTGATCATGGACGTCATGTTTGTTTATGACTGACAAGTGGCCCACGTCCTGACTGAATGCTAGTCTCCTCATAGCTACATTCACAGAGAAAAAAGAGCAGCAGATAAACCAATAGATCAATTTGCCTGTCTGTGTGGAGTTCAAAACTGATCCCAAACATTTCAATTAAAACATCACCAAACAGAATACTCTCCTTACTCATAGTTACTTGCCTGATTTGAACTGTGAAGTGTCAAGTTATTGCAACTTCCTGCTGCTCTTGTTTCAGATTAAAAGTTTTGCATTGGCAAATCACAGACTTTTATTGTGAAGCAGCTGCAGATATTGCATTTTATTTCTTAACCAGATAACTGCTGCCATCTTTCATTATAATTTCAGGTAGTCATCAAACTATCGTTCATTGTCATTTCAAGTCATTAATAAGCTATTGTTTGCTATAATTTCAGGTATCTATCAAGCACTTTTTTCAGCATTTATTTCTCAGTGGATCAGTTTTAAATATCGGAGGCGACCAAGGTGCTAGCGCCAACCACAGGTCAAAGTTTTACCTTATCTCTATCATCTACTTATGGTCTATGGTCGTCTATGGTCTATGGTCCAAACGATGGATGATAAGAATGATTTTGGTTCCATGGTTTTTCTTCTATAGTTCCACCATGACATGTCTAACTTTTTGACAAAATGTCTCAACAGCTATTGGACAGAATGCCATGAATTTTAGCACAAGCATGTATGCTGAAATGAGGATGGTGAACATAGTAAACGTTATGCCTACAAATCATCGGCATGTTAGCACAGTAATTGTGAGCATGTTAGCATGCTGGCATTAGCATTTAATTCAAAGCACCACTATACAGCTCGCAAAGCTGTAGCACGGCTGTAGACTCTTGTTTAAAGCTGGTTCTGGGAGGAGGTGAAGAGCTTTCTGTGTTGTAACTGTGCCTCATTTTACACCTCGAAAAACGTGAAAATAACTGTCATGTCATGCTGTTTGTGGTCAAATACACAACAGTGCAAACAAATAACAATGCTATGTAACATCTATTTCTGAACAATGGATCCTCTGGGTAGAAAGTGAAGTTTGCTTGGAAAAGGTTGGTGACATGCGAATATTGACATCCCGTCACTAGTTGGGTCCTAATGAAATCCTCCTGTGTGTTAAGACTACAGACAGCGAGGAGCGTGTTCACACAACTGAATGTTGCTTTGAATGATTGGAGCAGATTATCAGTGACACATTAGATGTAGCAAGATAATCTCAGATACATGTAATCCATTTGTGTGAACATTGTCATGACTGAATAAATCCATTATTTGCAACGGGCACTGTGTTTTCAGATTTCTGTGTTTTCATTTTTGTCTTATTTTCTCAGTTTTCTCAGAACCTCCAGCAGACGAGACGAGAAAAACCAGCGACAGAGCGGCAGCAATAGTGCTCTCTGATCAAACTCTTGCACACAGCAGCTCATTGTGTGCAGTGTGTTAGGAATGACCAAAGCTAAATGTGCTGCTGCACAGGAAAGTATATCTCCCTTTGAAGTTGCACGCTCACAAAGCAGAGAATCAGTTTGAAAGACGCCCTGCAGGACAAAAACTGTTACCGAGTTAGCATGCTAAATATAGAAACCTCCTTGTTTGAGCATGTAAGGATGTTTTGGGGTGGAGTGTTTGGGATGAGTTGAGATTATTTCACCTACTGTGTTTGTCTTTGATGTTATAGTATTTGATTAGATTCTAGCCTGGTTTAAAGGAAGGTGTACGATGATTTGGTTTTTATGTTGTTTCACCCTGACAAGACTAAAAGCTAAATACAAGAAACACAGGTTTACAGACATTTTGTGAAATACGCATTCATGAGTAAGATGAGATGTTCAATACCACTCTTGTGTCTGTGAAATATGAAGCCACAGCTAGCTTAGCATAAAGATAGCAAAACAGGGGACACAGCTAGCCTTGGTATGCCCAATGGCAGCAAAATTTTCTAGGCACATCTTAAGCCCACATCTTGTTTGTTCATTGGAACAAAAGTTGAAGTGTAAAATTGCCAGCTAGCTGGCTAGTGTTTTCTCCAATTCAAAAGTACAATACAAGATTTTGTGCAAACTTGTGGTTCTGGTGTAAAATAAAAAAACCCAAATCAAATATAACATTTCGGTAATTAAGCTCCTAAAACCAGAAGTGTGAACCCGAGTCACATGATGTGGACCCAAGTCCAGTCTCAATTTGATGACTTTAGACTCGATTTGACAAAATCAAAAAAGATTTGCAACTCAGCTTGGACTTTACCACCATTTGGACCTGAGGCTTTTGACTTGTAAACAGCTTATGCTTTCATCCTAGCCCAAAAAAACAAAAAAGTGTGCCACAAGTCAATTTATTTCCCTTCTCTTACAGAAAGAAGTAACATTAACGCTATTCATTCTCAACAAGGTGACACTCGAACCAGTCTGAACCAGTTGGAAAAAATGATACCAGATCTTTTTGTGTGTGTGTGTAAAACTATGTGTCGGTCACCAAATAACAAACTCCAGTGTGAAAAATGTGCGGGTCAAAATTTACAAATACGCAACAACTTCAAACGGTAAGTTGAAGCTAATATTAACAAAGTTAGAGAGCTAATGCTTAGCTAACGTTAGCTTAAGAGCTAAATAATTTTGTAAACCAATAACGCTGGAAACTCACTGTTACATTACGACTTGTTCAGGACATGAAACTCATAGTTTAGGACTTGAGACTTATCAGTCTTGACCTGGAACTTGACTCAGGACTTTCATCCTATCTAAATTTGGGACTTGAGTGCAAAGACTTGAGACTCAGCCTACTTGTGACTTGCAAAACATTGACTTGGTCCCACCTCTGCCAATAGCCGTGTCAACCGTCCAGCAAAGTTGAGAACAAATGAGGTGTTATATGGCGAAGCCCAACCTTTCAGACCAGTGGATGATGAGCTGTGATGACCTGAATAAAAATGATTATGGCTTTCTTTGGGGAATCATGATACACCCTATAACTTAGTGTTCAGGTCAAAATACTCTCAAAAGGGAAAAATCTTTCTAATTAGAAAAGGGCCTCCTAAAAAAGATATTAGAAGCATTTTTTTGTTTTCAATGAGCCAAAATAAGCAAAATGCCAGAGAGTAGAAATACCAGAGAATCCTCAAACAATAAATATGACTGGGTTAGCTTAATACCTTAATGGAAAAGTCCTTACTCTTCTCTCTTCTTTCCCCCAACCTGTCTCATCTACTGCTACAGCAGTGAGTGATTTACATCTCCCAAAGAGCCTTGATAAAAAAGTGAACTGAACTCTCTGTATTGGAAGATTTAGCAAAAGCATAGTGGAAGCAAGAATGTACAGAATTCCCGTGAGTGTTGGGTTTCGATAAAAAGCAGGAAAGCAAGTAAAAGCTTTTCTATTATTATATTTTAAAAGATCACAGGGACTTCTCCGCGACAAGCTCTTTCAGAATAAAAGTGGCTCTGAAGGTGACAGCTGAGTCACCCTCATCTTTATTAGACAGCGTTGAGGGGATCAAGAGACAGCAGAGGGTGCTGGCAAAGAATCCCCGACCCAATGAGAAAAGTCAAATCCATGCTCTCATCTTTTTCTGTATTGTTATCTCGAGACATTAAATCCACGTCCTGCCCTCACTGCAAAAGGGAATTAGAGAGTTTTTAAGACACACACAGACAGAAAATCATTATTTCTCAAGATTTCAGAGCCCGAAGAAAATGTGTCTTCTGCCTTTGTGCCTTTTAATAAATGCATTACATCAAATGCTATGGAAAATTACAGAGCACTCTTTGAAAGTCCCCATCTCTGACTTCAAAACTTGGCTTTCAGCCCTCTGGTTCCCACAGGTCTCCTCTTGCGTTTCAATTCTCCTGACATCAAGCCTCATGCAGTCCAAAAATAACATCTCGTGTATAACATCCAACATAAATACATCTTGAGTACATAAGCTCCTGTGCGGCAGGAATCAGCAAAACCAAATATCCCACTTGCACTCTTTGATAACAGAACACTTGTGACAGCACGAGCTCGGTGGGAACAACATTTAAAAACAGATTATGTCGAGACATTTCACAGGTTATTACATGTGGGCACAACAATAGCTGATAAGTTACTTGTTTGTTTTGGAACGGAGAAACAAAGACAGAGAAGCTGCCGATATCTTATTATGCTTCATATTCAAATGTGAACATTTGCACATCAAAAGATACTCAAAAGGTCAGTCAGTTTCCAATATATCATCCATATTTTTATGATAAACACTTTCGAATTAGCATCTCTATTGAAAACACTAATAACAATAACCACAGTGATGATAATACAGGATCAAAATCTCATGTTTATCTCAGTACAGATTAAGAGCTTCAGATATTCATCCACTGTGCTTATCGGCTAATTAACAATGTAAATGGGTAGTCGTCAATATAATGAATAACCAAAATATTGTAAATCTGTTGCCATGGTGCCACTAAATGCTTATATTTCCATAGTTTGTGTGTGTTTTGCTACATGGACTATTTCTTCATTTTGGAAACAAAATATACTGGTAGAGTTAAAGTGACAAAATCCAAAATATTAAGTTTGTACGGAAATACAGACTATCTTCATGGATTATATTGATGCCGAACTAACAAGAAGATTCTTGACACGAGACATGCTTCAACTTTTGTTTCTAGAGTTGTGTGTTATTACGAATACATAACAAATTGTTACTATGTCATATTTTTTAAAGGGAGTTTCACATAATATTTTCCCCAGAGAGCTTTAGTTTAATTCAAACTGCAAAGTTTTTTCAACCATTAAAGTTGGGCGATGTCTACTAAATTGGCATATGACACAAATTATGGTATATGATACCCACAATGAAACAATGCAATGCGACAATGATATCGTGGCTGGGTTTCTTCCACGTCAATAACAGAAATCAAATACAGAAGGCTTTTAAATCACAATGCAGTGGTAAAGGGCTCAGTGATCGATGACTGGTTGATGGACGATGGCAACACAAGGTAACTGCTGGTCTTGACTGTTGTTAGTTATTGGTTTAATCAATGATTTAATTAGGTGTGTATTGATTACTGACCAGGGCCCATCAGGCTAACTGTACTCCAACAACAGTATGCAGTAAATGGTTGCTCTGTTCTCTGTTTATCTGTCCCTCACTGCTGAAAGAACACAATTGCCCAGAATTGCCTTCTGGGACAAATAAAATGAATTGAATGCTTCTTGTTCTTGGTAAAATATGTTTCTCATATGCTGTTGACAAATCTAAAGAGACTTGATGCCAGTTGTTTGTCTTCTAAGTTATTAATAAACACAAACAGGATGAAGGAACTGATTAAAATAACATGTAACAACAGTCTAACAGCAGGATTCACTTCAGTGTGAGTTCTGCACATTAGCAGGGGGAAGTTTGAAACTGAATCTACTCGACCAGCTTTATGAACTGAGGGAGCGCAGACTGATTTGGCTTCAGCAGTGAGTGAGTGTGTATGTGAGAGATTTGGTTGAGTTATACAGTGATTCATGCCAGAGTAAGAATTATAGCAGCTTGGTGCATCTCTCATCCCTGTGTGTGACAGTTTGCCAAATCAGTATCACTCTGGATTTAGATGGCAGATAAAATATTAGAGGGGTGACTTAAAACCAACTTTTCAAGGCAGGATTACTGATGTTTTTTTGCCACTTGGAGGCAGTGGAGCAAGCTGTAAACACAACATTGACCTTTTAAACATGTTAGCAAACAACTGCCCCAGCAGATGCAGTGCCACGTTTTTATTTGGCCACAAGAAAATGACAAAAATTGACATTTTCTCCAAATCCTAAGAAAAAAAAATCTCTCTTCAGCAGCTAAATGGACCACATTCACTAACTTCTTGCCTTTGTTTGTAGGCTTTAAAAAAAAAAAAGAAAACAGCTTCCTGTTTCTGGAAATAACATGGATAAGAGCAGTGAGACTGAACCAAAACAGTAAGCGTCATATACATATTTGCCACTTAAACTCCTGCTTCCATTCACTTCAACTGTAGTGTTTGTGTCTGTTTGTTGGAATCCAGAAAAACAAGGATTAGACCATTATGATCTATAACATACAAAATGTCAAATGGTCATTTTATCTGACCACGATCCTGTACTTCTGTCAGAGCCTGATGCTGGGTGTATATACCTGGTGGATAACCAGTACATTATTGTGCATTTCTCAAACTTAAGAAACACTTTCTGATTCTGTTTCCAACCACACACAGTAGTGTTAATAGTAGTGTTGAAAATCTTTTCTCTTTGTTTCCGCCTGATAAATTCACCATCATGCTGCCAACGCTTGCACTCCGGGCGCACCTGCTGCTTAAAGGTGTTTGAAAGCCGACTTTCTGATTGGTTTATTGCATGTCACGCCCTAAAACCCGTGGTGCAAGATGGCAAAGGTGGATTTCGACACGCCTCGCATAAAGCAAAACCCTTGTGCTTTGAACCGTGCCCTTTATATCATCATGGGGCCCTGACTGTGGAACAGAGCAGACTATCGCCATCAAATGGCCAGTAAGAGCCTTCCAGCAACATCTTCTCTCTGCCTCTGCAGAGAGGACGAATAGCAGCAGTGCAATTCATCTGTTTATCTTATACTTACAGGATGTGAGCTGTAGATTTTCAATTTACTGAGACCATGAGTGTCCATTAGCACTAACTCTACATGAAAGCTATTTTTGCACGAGCTGAGCTGTGAAAGACAGATGACAGACAGTCTGTGTTCCTCATATGGCGTTTTCATTTCTTAGAAAATGTAAATTAAACATTTAAAAAGTAATCAATTTTTCATTAATTCATTCGTTCACAACATCTCATTTAAATCAGTGATTTAATCTTGGGGTACTGTAGACAACTGGATCGTTAAAACTGTCATCAGTCACACGTGGACAGATGGGTTTCATATGTGTTCAATCATCCAGCCCCTCACTTATTTTCATATCATTTATCAGGCCATCTGAGTCCTCTTCTCTGAGGTTCACAGACACAAATCATATGCAAGCAGCTATGCTAATGAGTCCTTTCCTGGCCGCTGTGCACGGTGCTGGTCATGAATCAAGCCCAGCTCTTCATCAACACAGTTGTGATTATGAAAAAACTGATTGCATGTCAGCATCAAAGTTTTTTAAACATCATAGAGCAGCCGGGGTGTCGTGGTGGCAAATTAACATTTTAATAGATTGTTCAAGGAGCTCCTCTTTGGATTTGAATATACATGGCTCTTGTCTTGTCAAAGGGATGCTTTAATTTGAAAATACACTCAAACTGCTACAGCAGATGCCAGAGATATAATAAAACTGCCATAATTAAGTCTTTTTTTGTTCCGTGATGTATCGTATTAAGGAAGGAATTACCCATACTGCAGGACACTCATTAGGTTCTCTGCATGTGGGGGTTTAAAATTAGCAAGACGCCAACAAGCTTCCTTCAAGCCTCCATATCAAATCCACAAAAAAACAAACTTCCACTTGAGCAGGATGTTTGGATGTATACGCAATAATCGCTAAATATTTGTTGACAAGTGCAAGCTTTGGATCTGCAGTTTTTTAACTGTCAAGTCGACTGAAATGTAGCCTTTGAGCAACCGTAAAACGGCATTAAACTTGTGAATTATGCAGGTCAAGCAGAGCTATTTTAAACTGGGAGAGGATTAAATCAAGGTGCATCGGTGTTACACACTGTCTGACAGTATGCCAGTGGAGCATCCGTTTGGCTGGCGCGCTGTCATGCTGTCATCCACTGCCTCTTAGGTTGGCTAGATAAATATAGATGAGAAGGAGATAGAAGATGAAAGAAAGTAGATGCATTGCCAGCCCCTGTCCAAACAGTTTTAATGCACAGGCACAAGTGGCAGCTTATTTAACAACCTTAGGTCTGCCTCGTCATCATCATCAGGACAGGACGGTAATGAGTTATGGTGATCAATGCAGATGAGCTTTGGTTTTATGACACTACGAAATCATAACTTTGTTGGTTTAAACACACGTTAAGATGGAGAGCTCCCAAACAGGATATGAAGAAGGTCTTGTCTGACTCTGTATCTATGCCTGCAGCAATCATGTGTCTTCTGTTTAAAATCTAAACTGAGTAATTAAAAAGGGAAATAATTCAGGTGTCCTTTTGTCTCTGTCTCTTCCTGCTGCACCATCTGTCTTCTGCACAGACAGACAGAGCAAAGTCACTAAAAGTCAGCTGAGCTCTCTACAGGCAGACAGAGGAGCCCACTGGCCTTCCTAAACTCTTCCCTTTGTTTAACAAGGCTAAGACAACGGTCACTCTACACAAGAGCTGGCTTTGGGAGTGATGGATTACATGAAACAGAGTTGCATAATTAGGATACAACCAAAAGGTAACTGTGTGAAGTCTGAATAACGTAAATGCACATAAGTACCGCTATTAATTGTGCATTCACACATAACAAAGGAAGGAATGGCTGGAACAACAATGAATCTAAGAACAAACATAAACAATTTCATCACAGTTTCACAGCATTTGATATTTAGGTCATCCAAAAGCATTATTTCAATATTATGATGTTACTAGGTGAACAGTAAATTAGTAACCACCCCAACCCAGCAAAATAGTATAGAAAAGATCCAGTTAAAATACACAAATGTGATGAGTTCAGACTATTTCAACTAAAGTAAAAACAATAGATTTAGAAGCTAATTCACTAACCAAGAGTGCCACTTCCAGATCCTTTACAATTCACTTAATTCGTAATCTGCTATGACAATTTCAATCCGCTCCATACATGGTTAACATAGATAACCGTATCATCAGCAGATATTAGATACTAATATGTAAAATTGCAGTGGTCCTAGTATAGAACCCTGGAGTATGTTTAAAACAAGGAAAAAGAGCTTGCAAACTGGATACACTGACTTGTTGGTATTCAGTTCACAGGTTGCCTGGATAAGCTCAAACTGCAGGTTCTGATAACCAGGGTGTCATAGAAAACTGTAACAAAAACCTTGGACAGAGAAGCAGTTCTAGTGCTGTAGCGTTGTCTAGAGCTGCAACAATTAGTCGACTTAAAGAAAATTAGTTTCCAACAATTTAAGGTCAACTATTTCTATTCAACTTATAGATACGTTGTTTCAGTCACTTTTTAAAGCAAAAATGTCAAATGTTTGATGGTCCAGCTTCTTACATGTAAGGATTGGCTGATTTTCTGATAATAAATGAAGAGCCTTTAAGCTTTGGACTTTTCATTGGACAAAAGAAACTAATTGAAGATGTCACTGGGGAACCGTGATGAGAATTTTTCACTTTTTTTAAAATTGACATTTCCTTTATTAATGATTCCTTGTGAAAATAAGCAGCAAATTAATCGATAAACAAAATAATCATTTGTTGCAGCCTGAGCACATACCAGCAGTTAGGACCACTTCACCTCTGCATGTCTGAAGAGATTTTAATCCTGTTTTCATCTGCAGACATCCCAGCATCCATGAATAAAACCTTGACCTCCCACTCTGCCCTTTGAAGATACTTTGAAGATCATTGAGTTCTTGGCTTTGAAACCAGCCACCACCCGTGTCCACCATCTGCACGAAAAGCAAGCAGGCTGGATCAATGAGAAGGAAGTGTTTGTTTTGTTTGCATTGCAGATGACATCTAAGCAGGCCAGAAGGAAGCAAAGGAATAGAATGGATACCTTATTTTAGAGTCGAGGTCAGATGAGATGTTTGTGAGGGACTGGCTATACCACAGACTCAAAATAATGGATTTTATGTTGGACAGACAAAAACATTCAATATCACCTAAAATGTTAAAATGTTTGCTTTTACAAGGATAAAGTTACTGTCTCCTTTGTTATTCTTTCTCCTTTCAGAATCAGGGGAATTCACAGCTCTTCAAACAATGACTGAGGTTATCCGACTGAGGTCACTGAGGCAGATAGCTAAAGCTTTTAAGGAATATTTTCACTCCCCTGCAGATGAATAGAAATCCTTTTAACTAGAGCGAGCAGACGCAGAGTGAATGTCAGGTGCTGAAGAGTGTGATGTGAGCCCACAGAGAGCGAGCAGATACAACACAAATCTACATCTGAAAAATACTTTAAATAACATGCGAATCCATCATTGCCGTTGCTTAATAAGATTTGAC
>JAJHUR010104733.1:0-14810 GCA_027495735.1 Lutjanus campechanus | reverse complement strand
TAGGTGTGAAGGCTTACACGGAGGTACAGGTTTCCTACAGAGTATGGAAAAGTATGGAATTTAAATTTAATAATCAAGTTTGACTTTAAAAATTCAAATTAGTTTAAAAGAAAATGTGGCCATATCTTTGAATAGCAGATGGCATCACAAATAACTACATATTAATCTTTTCTAAACATCCATGAGTGATGAAAACCAAAACCATTCCTTTTTGGCTGTGTTTATTTACTCATTGACACTGAACGAACAAGGCTACATAGATGTCATGAATTATTTAACTTTTTTTAAAACTTTTTTTTATGGAAGAAACTAAAAATATGTGTATACAATCTACAAATGTATGATTTAGATTCATGCACCAAAAAATCTTAGTGTATTATTTTACAGAGGTTGTGTGTGTGTGTTTTGTCAGGAGCTGGACCCAGTGACTCTCCACAACCAGGCTCTGCTGAACATGGACACGAAGCCATCAGAGGGTTTTGAGAAGCTGGCCTTCCTGCTGCAGCAGCCCTCCTTCCCTCCTGTCACCTTTGGCAACCTGCTGTTGCTCTACTGCAAACATGAGGTACGCAACAGGCCACCCCGCAGGTTACAGGCTGTCCTGAACCTCAAATGTCCCAAACTGGATCAACTATGGCTCTCAGTATCCTTGAGCAAGGAATCCTAACCTGCTCCAGGATCTGCTGCAGACCAATTGTGGTTGTAGGTATCACTGCAGTGACATCTTAATTGTAAACCTGTGTAGTAACCAGTGTTGGTAGTTACAAAATAATGCATTACTGTTACTGCACTACTTTTGGTGGTAACTAGGCATGTTACTAGTTATTTTTTCAAATGAAATAACTAAGTTACAGTCACTGAAATTTTAATTGGCTTATTACATTTGTCTTAGCAACAGTAATTTATTTTCCTTGAAGAAAGGAAAGGATTCTTATTTGTTAATGTCACTGTTGGATTAAAGCTGTTTCTCTCCCTCAGTACTTTGACCTGGCAGCTGACGTCCTGGCAGAGAACGCTCATCTCACCTACAAATTCCTCTCCCCAGTGAGTTACACTCTGGGCCGATACATACTGTATGTTCGTGATGTTCTCATTCAAAAACATATCAGGTTACAAATGCAAATTGTGTCTGCTTTCCTGCACTTACACAATATTTATGAGAGATTTCCTATGGCAGGATCCATATTCAAGTTGACATGTTTTTGTTCTTTTCAGTATATGTATGAGTTTCTTGATGCCTTGTTGACCTGCCAGACCGCGCCAGAGGAGGTACTGTAAACTTAATAAAATTAATCAATAGTTTTATGAGAACAAATGATTAAATGTCTATATGTTATGTGAAAGCTTATAGAATATGTTTTTTGAATATCCTTGTTATGATCGGGTTCTTTAAATGTCCAGGTTACATTCACCATAACTTTATAAGGTGATAATATTTCACTGTTGTGTATATATCTCTTTCAGCTGGTTGGTCACTGGTCCCAGTGATTAATCATTTTAAATTAATAAATTGAATTTTGGACAGTATAGACTGGAAACTTTAGCCAGTTGCACGCGGCACACTGGCATTTGAAGTTCCCATGTAAAACAGGCCCTGACTAAGCTGGTCAAATAACCACACATGAGTTTAATGCTCATTGTAATGGTCCCTATTTATATTTTATTGCATTGTCTTTTCACAGGCCTTTAGGAAGTTTGATGAGATGAATGGCAAACTGACGGAGCAGTTACGCAAGCTGGCCAAGCAGGTAGTCCTTCCTCCTCTTCTACTAAGCACATTTATAGAGCTTACTTTGTTTCTTTCTTTTATTGTGCTTTGTACTAAACATGTCTTTATTTGCATATATATTTTCTTTGGTGTATATTTCATTCGACACATACCATCCATGTTTCATACCATGCTGCGAATGCCTGCTAGTATGGTTTAAACTGTCAGTTGATCTGTTCAAACACTGACCTGGATCCTGAGTTAGAGTAGCTTAAGGTTAAGTGTGTAATATTTAGGGTGATCTATCTGCAGACGTGGAATATAATATTCATATAATTGTTTCATTAGTGTATAATCACCTGAAAATAAGAATGGTTGTGTTTTTGTTTACAGTATCCCAGAATGGACAAATGGATACTTACAAACAAACTTAACACAGCCTCTAGATAGGGCCTGTAGTGAGTTTCACAGCCGTAGTAGTTTGGCTTTCCTGCTCGGCAGGCACTGGTCCTTCAAGGAAGATTGTATAAAAGCCATATTTCACACTTAAACGTGGACTTTTCAGGATTTTTTTCTTATTATGTATATATTATGTATATATTGTAAATCTTATGTCAAAATAAATAGTGGATTTTTGTGTAAAGAGTTTTTGGCTGAACGTTGTTTTTGCTCATCTTTTCTAAGTTGCAGGATGCCAGGCTGGCTCGAGACGATGAGCTGCAGAAAAAAGCTCTGCAGGACTACGACGTGATGCAGCAGAAGTGAGGACACACACACACACACACACGCACACACACACACACACAGAGACATGTACACAGATACATGCACACAGTCATGAGATGTGAGAAGTGAAGCATTTTAAAGGTGTGGCATACATAAGATAAGATATATGTGTATAGTTATTCTTAATGTCTGCAACCAGGTCAGATTCTCTGTGAAATCAGATAAAATAAGCCAAATGTACAGTGAATAGTACTTTAGTCAGTTAAAAAGAAGCAGAAGGAGATTTTTATTTAGATATTTTTATTGTTGACGTCATATTTTGTGGTTATAACATTGGAAACCTTACCACGTCCACAGGGGCCTCCAAAATCAACAATATATGAAAGTTTCTCGCAATAGCTCTAAGATATTCAACTGATGAACAGAAAAATGTTGAGAATTCCTCTGCGCTATTACACATACGTTTTTCAGTATTTCCTCCTGCATTCCCTTCTCACTTCACATGAAAACACGACCAGTTCTTTCCTCTGCAGTGATTATTACTGTCTCTGTCCTTTTTGTGTGATTGGCCTGGCCTTACCCCAGGTACATCGTGGTCCTGATGGCCCAGGCCAAGATCTACTGGAACCGGGACAACTTCCAGATGGTGGAGAAGATTTTCCGCAAATCGGTGGAGGTCTGTAACGAGGACGATACCTGGAAGCTGAACGTAGCCCACGTGCTCTTCATGCAGAACAAGTACAAGGAGGCCATCGGCTTCTACGAGCCAATCGTCAAGAAGCACTACGATAACGTGAGTGCTTCAGCATGGCTGGAAATGTAAAATAAATGTGTGGAGAGAGAAAATCAGACAGCCCCACTGACAGTCTGAGGTCAGGACTAAACTTTGATAGTCTGCTTTTCTGTCCAGGTGGAGCAGTGTAACATTCAGGAGTGTCCCTGCAAGTGCAAACCTTCGGTAAAAACAGAGACCAAACAGCTCTGTATCGATTCCTGTGCAGTGTCCTCACATCTGTGCATGACATCTGTTTCACTGATTTTCTGCTGTTGTTGTTTTTGTGTGGGATTTTATGTGATTTTGTTTGCAGTGGTGCTTGTGTCATTTCTGGCATCTGGAAATTTTGACTTTTTCCAGTTTCAGAAAATTACGTCAAACTTGGCTAAGGTCCCTGCAGTGTCACAGTACCATTCCTAACTGAGAAGGCATAAGATATTAGAATCTCACAACATCCTAATGTCCTTTAAAGAGACAGTTCATCCCAAAAGTTTTCCTCTTACCTGTAATGCTGTTCATCCATCTAGATAGTTTAAGTGTGAGTTATAGAGTTTCTGAAATACTGGCTGCAGAGATGTCTGCCTTCTCTCAAATATAATGCGACCAAACGGCTCTCGGCTAGTGGTGCTCAAAGCGCCAAGTTGAAAAATTCAACACCAGTGTCTCTTTCCAGAAATCATGGCCCAGTTAGTCAGGATAATCTACAGACTTTGAGCGGGTTCATGTAGGAACTATTTTCCTTGTATGGGAGAATCTACTGGAATTACATTCTTAAAGTAGAAAGGAAGTAGTTCATACATGAAACTGCTCACAACAGTCTGTCTTGAGTAACCAGGTCGTGAGTTTTTGCACCTCAGGCTGAGTGTCCTCGAGTTCTGGTTTATTTACATGAAGGCAGACATCTCTACAGTCGATATCTCCAGCACTCAGCAACTCCCACCAAAACAACACAACAATCGAGACGGATGAATACCACTGTAGATAAGAGGAAAACTGAACTGTCCCTTTAAAAACAGATTTTCCCTCAATGTGTTTTCTGAGGATTTAAATAAATAAATAAAAATAGAATAGTTTTATCTAATATATAATTTTAACATCTTAAATTTAAACAACAAAATACATTTAAAAAAATCTTTTTGCTGTTTTGATGAGAAATAACAGCAGTTGTTGTTGATTCTTCTCTGAAAATCTAAACAATTTCTTTTTTTCTGATGTGAATGATAATCAATGGGGATTTTTTTTTTAATTATTTTCTTTTCTGAAAGGCCTCAAGGTGATAGTTCGGGTTTTTTGAAGTGAGGTTGTATGAGGTACTTACACATAGTCAGTGTATTACCTTCAGTAGATGGTGGTCCAGTGTGCCGGTGTAGGAGGGTAAGAAGTGTACCACTGTGCACAGCAGCAAAATGTATTTTAGATACCTAAAAAAAAATCATATAAATTGAAGTGTATGCCATATATAGAATATTTTCACAGCTTTGTCTTGCTGTCAGACAGCCTTTTCTGACGGAAAACTGCTGTTATATCATTTGAATATAGATCTCATCAAAGCAACCAGATCCCTTAAAGCAAAAACAGTAATTTTACCTCTCAGGACATACCTCAATCAGTTAGTTTGTTATTTTGTGACTTTGGTGTTTATAGGGTTACTTTGAATTCACTGAAGTTGCTTAGCTCATGTGCAGGTATTCCTACTGCCTCTCCACACTGGGTCCATACCAACTTCCATCTACTGTAGCTAATACATTATGGATAAGTACCTCGTAACCTGAACTATCCCTTTAACAAGTTTAAAATTGATTAGGGGGAGTTGCACGCATGCTTTGCCTGATATCAGACTAAATTAATAACTCATTGCACTTAATTTCCATATTCAGTCAGTTTAATAGAGTGGGCAGATTTGAAGGTCTGGACCCAGGCTAACACATGTTAGTTTAGTTTCAACAAAGGATTCTTAGGCTGAAGATATACCTGCTGTTTAACCACACGTTTGTGTTCGCCTATGCAAAGTGTTAATTTCTGAGGACGTGCACAACCATCCCTCTAAATAGACTCAGGATACATGAGGCAGCCATGATGCTTAGGGATGCGTACATGAACACGTAGTTAAAAAAGCAAGTATATCTCCGGCCTTAAAGGTCTGAGTCCTGGCTGAAAATGTTCTGTAAATTCAGCTGAAAATAAACCTCACCAGCCTTTCAATCTGTGTTCCACTGTAGATCCTGAACGTGAGCGCTGTGGTCCTGGCCAACCTGTGTGTGTCCTACATCATGACCAGCCAGAATGAAGAGGTATGGTACAAAGAGGTTACCATTGTGCTATTCAATAGCAGTCATCCTGTCAGTGCTGCATATGACATTATACAACAGTTTGTTCCAACCAAGTGATTTGATTGGACAGGAGGCATTTAATGAGTGCTAATACAGTGTGTAACAGCACTGGGGTTTTAACTATATATGTCTCTCCAGTCTACAGGTGTTCCAATAACTGTTACATTAGTGCTACATTAGTTTTTTCATGGGGCTTGTACAGCTGTTTTATGGAGAAATTGGTCATAAAGTGTCCATTAAACTAGCAGTATACAGGAAATGACTTAATCAACGTCTGGTGTCACCCTGGTCTAACAGGCTGAAGAGCTGATGAGGAAGATCGAGAAAGAGGAGGAGCAGATCTCCTACGACGACCCCGACAAAAAGGTCTTCCACCTCTGCATCGTCAACCTGGTCATTGGGTGAGTTCCAGCTGCTGCTGCCCGTCACTAATCCTGTTGGAAAAACTGACTCAGGGCCCTGTGTAAAAATATAGTTGTTTGTCTTTCAGGACGTTGTACTGTGCCAAGGGGAACTACGACTTTGGCATCTCTCGTGTCATCAAGAGCCTGGAGCCTTACAACAAAAAGGTCAGCTGTTTCGTTATTATCTGGGGTTGTTAAAGACATGTGACCACAAGGCGTCTGCCTCCTCTAGTTCTAGTTTTATACTTATCATTATTTATTTTTTACTTTCTGTGTACCACTTATCTTAAAAAGTTGTTATACAACGACGACTACTTAAACATTCTGTGTGTGTGTGTGTGTGTGTAGTTGGGGACGGACCCCTGGTTCTACGCCAAGCGCTGTTTCCTCTCTCTGCTTGAGAACATGTCCAAACACATGGTCATGCTGAGGGACGCTGTGGTACAGGAGTGTATTCAGTTCTTGGAGCACTGCGAGGGTGAGAAGCAGTCACACACACACACACCCGTAAAAATGCTGGACCACTGGACTACCGTGGCAACATTTTAAATCACCACCCCTCCATTAACTGCAGTTATTTTCTTTGTCTCACCTGCAGCGTATGGTAAGGAGGTTCCAGCCATCATTGAGCAGCCTCTGGAGGAGACCCACATGCACATCGGCAAGAACACCGTCACCTACGAAGCTCGAGTACTCAAGGCGCTGTTCTACGAGGTCATTGGCTGGAACAAGTGACATCATCACACAGATGTCACTGTGAGATTTGCTGATCCTCATTCACCAGTTTGGTAACATCATATCATTGAAGGCTGGTTGTGCAGGCTTCATGTCACAGACTCTTAAAGCCAGTAATGTAAGCAGAGACTTTCATTTATTATCAGCAACATTTAATGTTAAAATACAGCAGACATTGTTTTATTGACTGTTTACTCAACTCACATAAAATACATAATAACATTTTGTATGTTAAGTGCGGGTTGTATAGCTGCCTTCTGACCCTGTTTTCTATTTGTGAAAAACAAAAACATAATTTAAAGAAAATAAAGAGTTATTTTTGAAAAAAAACAAAACTATTTGGATATTTTTCTTTACAGCTACTCTTAATATTTCTTGGCCTTTCAAATAGGGAAGCTCCAATCAGGCTTTCAATGGCTGATATCAATAAGCGATTGGTTCCTGATTTTAATTATTTTCACAAAGGGATCGCGCAGACAAGACCCTGTAAGAATTACCACATAAATCATTGAACAGCCTCTGAAACCCTCACATCTTCCTGACTGTCCATAACCGACAATTCAAAAAGCATCTCTGTTTCACACAGTGATCAGCCAGTTGTGTGAAGGTGACAAAGTACACAGCGTTTAAACTTCTCCCTAAACATCTTTTTTTATTCTCACACAACTTCTTTCAAGTGCACAAACTTAAACTTTTAAAATAAGTTGTTACAACTTAGATTTTATTATTTTCTGCCCAGCAAAGTACAAATTACAGAACACTTACAACTAATTAAATATGTATTTAAAAATACATTTAATTGCAATACTGCCCATCCCTACTTTTGTATGAGTCCCTTCTGAACACAGTAACACTTTTCCCCCCTTCTTTATTGCAAATTGCTAAAATAGCCTTTGAAGGTGTAACAATCTGGTACCTTCTGCTCAAAGGTACCAGATGAGGATATGATTGTACAGATGTATTTATAAGTTCTTATGTGATTTTATATTGACTACTACTACGTCATTATTTCAAGATACTAACTCATTTTGAGAAATTTCTCAAAGTGACTTTTGTTTTTCAACACATTGGCAGAAATGCGCTTCCACACCTTTAAAAAAAATCATCAAAAATAGTCAAAAGATTCATTTAAAATACAATACAGAAGCTACAGTTTCATTTAAGGCACTATAGGAGTGAGTCCTACATGTTTTGCCATGAGACATGTATTAAGGACATATTGCAATCTCTCAGTGCAAAACAAATAGTGTGTAAAATCAATCCGTCTGTAGGATTTTAGTTGCAAAAGTAAAAGATGTAGAGTTTTGGTTATGCAGTTTGAGATACTAATTCAATTGGCACTGTAAAAAGTGTGCAGAGTATTTTTATTTGAATCATTTAAAGCACAAGTGATTCTGTACTGGAAGTGTGTTGTTCCTGTCCATCTCTTCACTATGACCAGACAATTTGGACATGACTGAACCTCTTGCACGCCAGCCACGCAGGCTGACTGATTTTCCAGCAGTAACTCACGTCTACACGCTTGAGTCTCTTGCTCCGATGCATTATACTTTCCAGTGTTATCTTCTCCACATCTGTCCGCGGGACGTTAATGTGTCGTAACCGTTCAAGTGGCATGGGAGGACAGTTTGTGGAACCTGCAAAGAGACGCGGGCCCAAGGCTGCTGTGCGCAGGACATCCTGTAAGACGCAGTTCAGAGGGCATGGCAGGGAGACCAGGGAGAGCTTCTCCAGTAAAGGAGAACCAGTCAGGAGACACTTAAGCACCGTCTTCAGGGACATCCAGGACATGACAGGCTTCATTTGGCTGTGCTCGTAGGAGAATCTTCAGACACAAATAAGATGAATAGCAAGATTACTTTAATAGGAAGCCAAGGTAGTTTTAACCTAAAGATTTTGTTTTGTTTTTTTTCAACCTGCACTCTGTTTTATTTTTTGAGTCTGAGTTACGAATGGGACAACAACTTTTGAAATTGGTCAGGCATTGAGCAAGACTACTGCAGCTGTCAGCAGCGAAAAAAGGCTGCAATCCTTATGGGCAATTGTATCTGTCAAAGTACATCCACTAAAAGGTCTCGTCTTCGTGCTGTGTTTGAAAGCATTATGGGAAGGATCCCTACAGAGATGCACCTTTTCATTAAAGAGTTAGATCCTTTTTGTTTAACCAGAAACAGCCAACAACAAATGCCATCATCAAATGACTGTTTCTGGAAATGGACTCTGGTGGCTTTGACAAGAGGTATAAATCAGCTGTTTCTGGTTAAACAAAAAGAATCTGACTCTTTAACAAAAAGGTCTATCTCAGTATGAATCCTTTCCATAATGTTGTCAGACACCTGAGCCTGATGAACTTTGACGATGCACAACTGCCGATTAGGATTACATTGAAGCCTGTTTTAAATCTGCAGCAGACTCCCTCAATGCTAGTACAATTTACAAAATTGTCTGTATTAGCAACTTAGACACCAAAACATGGGAAAATAGGGTCCAGGACTCCAGTTTCCTTCAAATGAAATACAAACGTTACACTTTGATATTTTGGAATGTTCTAATAGTCAAAAAAAATAAATAAATAAAGGAAAATCTTAATTACCCGTTGCTTTTGTTATTCTGGGTGGCTGTTGAGGCAAACCTCACATCTGTATTCCTCCCATATTGTCAAAGAAACACCAATACATGCCCCCCCTTTTAACACATCTTGGGGGGGGGGCGGAAGCTGCAACGAACTTTAAAATAAGATTTTACATCTGCATATTTGGCCCTTTTATTTATGAGAAAAACATTTTTGAGTTTTTTCTCACAAATTTATGACTTTGTAATCTCAGAGAATATTCAGGCTTTTTTTTTCATGAATTGGTTTCTCTTTTTCTCACATTTATCTACGAGCATATCCAAGTAAATCCACTCAGTTGGCCAATTTTTGATGTGAACTTCCAAACATGGCTAAATAGTTCCTAGAGCACTACTCAGTCTCCCTCAACAGCAGCCTTACTTGAGTGTGAGAGAGCAGAGGTGAGGCAGCTGTGGAAGATCCCGATCGTCCCGCTGATCCTCTTCATCTCTGCCTTCCTGTGGTGTGGTGGGAGGCTCAGCAGAGATGAGCAGGTCTCTGAGTTTGGGACAGGCCTTGACGACCTCCAGCAGAGGAGAGTGAGGGCTGGTTTTCACCCCCTCCAGGGTGAGACACAGCAAGGACGAGCCTGCAACTTGCAAGGCAGGAAGGAGGTCCAACATGGGCCCAGAGAAGTGTAGTGAGAGGCTCCGCAGCTGGCCTGACCACATCTGGAGGCCTGCTGCCAACAGAGACCCCTGGCTTCTTCCTCTGGCATCTTCATAATCGTCAGCGTTCACAGATATGGAGTGGATGTGTGGACATAACCGACTTAAACTGTCCAGAGAGTCACATGATAAGCCCTTGACGTCCTTCAGGCGCAAGATCAGGCGTTCACCTGACTCAGACAAAACTCTTCCTGTCCTTTTCTCCTGAGAGCAACTCGGCCCTTCAGCTCTACTTGCATCCTCTTCACTCTCACTACCATACTCACCCTGCCACAATATCCTCTCCTCATCCTCGTCTTCCTCATCTGCTGCTGCTCTTTCTCTCTTGCCCATGCCCTGCCTGTTCTTCCATTTCTCCCACGCCTCCCCCAGCCTGGGAACTCCTTCCCTGTCAGTGAACTCGTCTGCCTGGTCAAACTCTCTGAGCTGGATTAGACGGCAAGCCTGAGCGAGGCCGTCCATGGCCACTCTCTCCAGGCAGGGCAGGGAGAGGAGGAGGTAGGCCGCTGCTACCACAGGGTCTCCCTCCTGTTCCCCAAAGCCAATATCCAGAGCCAGCAGACTGCTGAGGGGGAGAGGAGACAGGGGTGCAGACTGAAAAGATGACCCAGTAGGACAGCAAAAGGATGAAGAGGAAGCCCCACCTACAAGAGGAAGTAGTGCACCAGGGGAAAGGAAATGACAGCGGGAGACGTCCAGATGGCGCAGGAAACGACAGCGGTGAGCAATCGTCCTGATTACACATCTGTCACAAGGTGTGCCAGCCAGGGAGAGCGAGCGCAGGGCAGGGAGACTGCAGAGGGTTTCAGACATGACCTTTGAAGGCAGCTGCTGGGCTCCAGATAGATCCAGACTCCACAGACCCTAAAGAGACAAAAGGGACGAAATATGAGGACATTAAAGGAGGTTTTTTGAAGGGATTCTATGAGGTGCTTATGCTCAGTCTTACAGTCGTCAAATTACCGACCCTTTGGATTGGTGGCTTGAAGATGGTTGATTGTTGAGTCTCATTCTTAGGTTGACATTTTGGTAATGAGACTGGACAATCAACTATCTTATAGATTCATGATTGGCCAAAGTCTCCCATTAGGAAATGGATTTCCTAAAGCAGAAGAGGAGGAGCAGAAGTCTAGTTTTCTCTCAGACCACTTGAATTACACTATTGTTGGTTTTTAATAGACTGCCTACTGCAGCTTTAATGTTAATCATTGCTCACACATGCACCTCTTAAAAACAGCTTTTCAAGTCTCACATTTAGGATTTCCTCAGCTGCAGTAATCCGCTTAACTGTGGCAAACACTGACGAGACTCAAACCAGAGAGTGAACAACATAAAGGTCACACATATTTCTCTCTTAAAATAACTTCCGCATCCATGCAGTTGATTCTCTCAACTATTAACTGCACTTCCAGTTTTTATTGGTGAAAGACAAAACGCCCTAATGAGGACAGAGACATGGAGACTCGATTCCATCTGACCTGACAACGTGCAGCAATGTGGGGACAGAGGGCTGAGGTGACCAGACCAGGACACTTTTCCAGAGACAGGCCACGGAGTTGGGGGACCAGCAGGAGGTGCAGGGCTGCCCGGGACAACTGCTTTCTGCTGCAGAGCAGCCACATCAGCTCCTCGACCAGGTCCCCCGCTACAGGGAGAGTATAGCAAATGAAGAGAGATAGACAGTAAATCATTTGATCAATAGAAAAAGAGAAGTTGTAAAAGTACATGAGGAAGTAGCCAAAACATCTGCAGCTCCATATTCAGTTTCTGACTTGCTATGCATGAAGTGAAGACATTAATTCCCCTTATATACATTTTTATTTTTATTTATATCTCAGGGATTCTGCACATTGTTAATGGATATGTTACCTGAAAGAGAGGGGCAAAAAAAGATGTGATCTTTGTTAAATAAGCACAGACTCACGCAGTAAGTTGAAAGGCCCCATGATGTATCTGAAGCAATAGTTATCCAGGTAGTTGTCAGCATAGTCTTTCACCCACACGTCCTTCATGTTGTCAGCGAGGCTCAGCAGACACAGCCTGGTCAACGAAAGGACAGAGCCGTCTTCATCTGTCTTCCTGCACTCCGTCTTTCTCGTGCTCCTCTTCTGCCTGGGCTGAGCCTTTCCCCCACCACCACCACCATGTTCACCTGAAGTCCTAAATAAAGGCATTGCTGGATTGAGGTGGATGCTGGATCTGTGTGATCGGGAGGCTTCTCCTGGCTGCTGCAGGGCAGCACTGAGATGACTGACGGGATAGAAAGGAGAGAAATAAACAAATTGATTTAATTTTTTATTGTATATTTATCATACATATACACACACATATTCATTTAGATTAATTATTACAAAACATACTGTATTTCCAAAAATTATTAGGGGTGGGAGAGAAAAATCAATACAGCATTGTGAGATTTTGTGCAGCAAAATCACAATAATATTGTGACTTAAGTATCCTGATAATATCATATTCTTGGGTGATTCCCACCACTTCACTTTTACACTTTGTTCATTTTTTTCGATTTTCCTCTAAAATATGTTTTTCCCCCTTTGCATATTACTGAATAATTCTTACTAAAGACAAAGTAAAGGGACAAAAATCATTGTTTGGTTGAACTGTTTAAAACTGGTCGCCAAACAGTGATGGTGGATCAGAAGTAGACACTGCTTTGTCTGAAAGGGACACAAGCTAAATCATTGGTGTGGACTGTGCTAAATATTATGTCATTTATAGCCTTTATAGTAAACGTCTAAGTATTGTAATGATCTGCATCAACAATGCCATGAAAAGTAAGTGATCACAGACAACGTGTTGTGTACAAATTGATATTTTGCGTTGCAATATTGTATCAATACACAGCCGTCAAGTATCAGTATGAATTACTGAATAAAAAACTAAATAAATGACTGACTATTACTTTGACCATATCAAGTCAACTCAACTGAAGAGAGATAAACTGAAAGAAAGCAACAGACAGTATAAATTAATGTGTGCGGCGCCAATAATGAAGAATAATCTCTGTTGCACTGAGACCTACCTGCAAAATCAATCAGACGATGTTTTCACGTCCAACAAGAAAGAAAAAAGGACGTAAAGTCTGAAATGTGTTATCAACCTTTGCTCTACGTGCAACACTTCCTGTCTCCTCGCTGGGTAAATTGCGACCTGAGCTTTGTCTCTCAGGCAGAATTTCCTCTCAGGCCGTGTCGCCAGTAAATAAATGAACAGCCTTGGACCTCAACAGTGGTCTAAATCCTAAATCATACACACAAAACAAGTCTATACATGTTGAAAGTTTGAAGTTTGAAGCAGCGGTGAACAGCCTGAGGAGTAATATCTTCCTTATAGATTTAATTTAGGGCAAATTCTTCCCACAGTTTTAATTGGAGGTTTGTTCAAGACCAATATGTAGTTTCCACACCTTTCACTTAAAAGGTTTATTACTGACTAGTAAGCATCTTTCCAGTCTAAATGGTTTGTTTTTGCGGACTAGATTTTTAATTTTAATTTTTCTCACTTACCTCTGCTGGTATCAAGCCATGCTGTGGTGTTATGTTTTAAACAAATCAAAAACAAAATGTAACAGACTCTGTTGTCAGGGGAAATACACAATTTCATTCATAATGGACAAAATAGCTTAATGACTGTTTTTTTTTTGTTTTTTTCAGAGGATGGACATTACTGAGACTAAATTATGACAGTAAAAATGGAAACTCTAAATATCTGAGTCTATACAGAGAAAGTTACTCAAAACTATTACTAATTACTGATAGGCCAAATTTTTAAGGTCAGGTATGTAAGATTTACAGGGATTTATTGGCAGAATATGGCAGAATTAATATAGTAATCATAAGTATGTTTTTGTAAATCATACACAGTATATCATCGAAGCTTCATGTATCCATTAAGAGATACAAGTTCTGCAACAGTTAATGTTTCACATGTATTTTTCCTAAATAATCTGGTAAAAATAGATTTTTCAAATATTTCAAATTTTCAAATATTTCTATAATTTGCAAAGCAGAGGCAGATGAAGGTGGGTGGGCAAGAAAGAGAAAGGAACAAATTTGAAAGTGATTGCCCAGTCGATTATCCCACTCTATTTCCATATGATACCATGGGTGGCACCACCTAAACTATCTGCATGGCTAGATATGGCTTGTTTTAATATTTTGAAAACCAGCCATACAGGAGTGAAGGTATATGAGATATCTGATGTATTTGAAGTACAGTGTCTCCCTCTAGTGGCTGTGACTGGTAGAATCACTTCTCTTCCTCTGAGCACACGCTGTAATGTTTGAAGTGGAGCAGAGGCCTGTCAGTAGGACATGACAATAGTCATCTCAACTTCTCGACTGTCTGGCCCAGATGGTGAAGACCATCTATTAAAGACGCTGCAGAGTGCAGAGTGGGGTGTTAGAGGGCTGAAAGGGTCAAGACACATTTTGGAAACTCTATACGTCCTGGTTTATGATCCTTGATCTGTAGCTGCTTGCTGAAAAACTGCACTTGAGAAACAAAAGGCATTTAAAAAATAAAATCAAAACAGACTTGGTGGCATTCTTTATTTCAAGCTCCCATGATAAGACACGTCAAAGACATATAAAATTCTGTGCCATAGAGTGATATGTTGTGATAAAAATTGGCTATGTTTCAGTAAAAAAGTAAACCTGTCTTTACAATACACTGTAATTTATCAGTACAACAATCAGTTTATTTTCCCTTCATTTCCCAACATTCATAAGACAATTTATAGTGTTAATATAAATACATAAGTATATTTCATTTGGGTGAATATTAAAATCAACAATCTCAGTAGTAAAACCATTTAAATTGATGAAAAGTTACTC
>JAJHUR010104720.1:0-13796 GCA_027495735.1 Lutjanus campechanus | reverse complement strand
ATGTCGACACTTAAAAACATCTCACCAAGGCAGAAAAATGATTTGAAACTGCTTTTGATGATTCAGCACCAGCCTGTGCATACTGGGGTTCAGCATGTTGGTTCATTATCTGTTTTATGAATAAATTGTATCAATTTTATGAAAGGGTCTGTATTTCATTTTGTATTTAAATAAACAGGACCATTGTACACACCACAGAGGTCATCTGATTATATTAAATTCTGTATTGACAGATTTATACTTGTGCATTTAGTTGCATCATTATAGCAGCTATCAGTGTTTCTTTATACAGTGTTACAACAGCCATGATACGGAAAAAATGAACTGATTAGAATTTGGTGGTCAAAGGTCAAAGGTCAGTGCAACCTCACAAAACACATTTTTGGCCATAACTCAAGATTTCATGTTGCTATTTTTGTAATAAGCTACTGAAAGGTCAGGAAGTGACGTGAGTTTCTGTGGTAACCAGAAAAGAAGTGTCATAGAATGCAAAATGTTGCTTTCTTGTCTAAGCAGTGTGATTTTTTATGGTAAACATCACTTATGTCACTTGTTGTTTTAAGATTAACCTTGTATTGCAAATACTAATTTATAATTTGTATAATATTTAATGGTGTGTTGAATAATGTGCTGTGCACTATGAAAGTGATGGACAATGGAGTGTCTGAAAAGCATAATTTTGGCCTAATAAAGCTAAAACTGTGACAGGATGAATGGAGCGTATCACTACGACACAGCTTACGAGTGGTTCAGACCACAAGATGTATCTTAGCCAAGATAAATCTTAGCTAAGAAGACTCTGGGAAACAGCCCGTAAGCCTAAGAGATATCTTAAGATACATCGTAGGAAGCACGCAGCGCTACGAAGGCTCTGACTGAATGGTTTGCTGTGTCACAGTGGACTCTTTCACAAATGTCAACAAAGGCGCATGTCGCTGATTGGCACACCTGCTGAGCCTTATTACAACAGCGATCTCATTCGCTGGTTGTTCCTCCCACTCCCGATAAGAAAGACGCCAAGTCTTTTGGACACGCTCACGCCAGGAGACTGAAACCGCTGCGCTCCCCTCTCATCGCACTGGTGGGCCGGCGGAGCAGCTAGACTGAATCTGTTCGCCTCCCCTCTCTACTGCACCGTCTCTCTCCTCCACTCCTCAGCCAGCAGAGCTGCATAATAATGATGATGATGATTATTAATTATAAAACAGAACACAATTTCAAGGTGCTTCAGTGTAAAACATAACCAGTTACATACTGTATCTGCATGACATTTGTGGTTCATTTATTGTAATGTTTTTTGCAGGTGTTCATGTAAAATAAACTATTTATTCATGAAGCTGCTTTGGAGGCGTCCTATTGTCTTCATATATTGCGCACTCTCACGCTTTCACTTCTCGAAACAGGAGATCTGTCTCCTCACTTTGAAAGTCTTTTCTCTTTGTTTCCTCCTGGTAAATAAACCATCATGCTGCCACCGCTGACGCTGCTGACGCACCTGCTTCTTAAAGGTGATGAGAGCTGACTTTCTGATTGCTTTATTGCATGTTCAGCCTAAACTCGCCTGTGAATTAATGAGGGCACTTGGGCACACCTGATTGGTGTATCCCACTTTGCGCTGGTGGCACAAGGGGCGGGGCAGGGCAAAATATCTCTTGCGCCCCTGGGGAGGGGGGGCAGCAAAGGCGGATTTGAACACACCTTGAATAAATTAAATCCTTGCGCCTTTAGATCAGCGTAAGATAGGGCCCATGTAGTGATAACTTCTATTTTGCCTTTAGAAAAATACACTTTTATGAAATTCCTTCAAAGTCTTCTCTACTTACATTATATGAGCCTGGCAAGCCACTGAAAGGCCAGAAGGAGAAGTGACTCTCTGTGGTAACCAGAAAAGAAGAAGCAGTTGATATCAGTGCAGTTATCAGAAAAAGCCATTGTGCAACTTTGTCACACATCTGTGAGAAAATATTTTGAGTTTGTCTTGAAAGAGGAGTCTGAGATGGCTTTGGGCAATGTAAACCTGCCTGTTGCTTCTTTAAGACTTTAAGACTGTCTGATGGTGTCATATTTTCTCCTACATAGTTTGATTCAGAAAATTCTATAATTTATTTTCTATGATGTCTGTCTGACTTCTGCACACAGAGGAGAAACTCTACAGACTGGTTGCTCTGAGCTTTGGATTCCTGTGTGTCCTACAAGGTGCTCTCAACATTTCACTGCGTCTTACTCTGAGTTATTTTAAACTGTGACTTCCTCTAACACAAGGAAATGGAGACAACACCCTCATCAATGCAGACATGTTATCTTTCTGGTGCTGTTGAAGTCATACAAAGTTTCCAGGGGATGCCAAAAAGTGCTCAACAAGGGGCGCCCCTATAGCTCAGTTGGTAGGGTGTGTGCCCCATTTATTGAGGCTGTCAGTCCTCTGCGGCTGTTGGTTCAACTCTTACCTGCAGCCCATTTGCTGTGTGTCGTCCCCTCTCTCTACCCCCTTTTCTGTCTCAGCTTCAGTTGTAACTGTCAAAATAAAGGCAGAAGCCCAAAAAGAATCTTTAACAAAAGGAAAAAATATATATATATCAACAAGCCCAGACGTGCCTGGGACGTGATATAAATTGAAAAGAAAGAAAATAAAAAACATGATCCCTGTTGGCTCATGAAAACATTTCATAAATTAAATTCTGAGTTAAAAAAGTTTTACTGCTAAACACAAACACATCAGAAATGTTAGAAAATAGTTGCTGAAAACATCTGAAAAGACTGAGAACTATGTAGTACTGAATTGTGGAGTTAAACGGGCAAACTGTCGGCTTCTGTGTTCAGAATTTTATTTTGGCAGATCTGAATCATGGGTCAGTGTCATGCTGGAGAAATGGCCCCCAGCACTCTATAAGCCCCACAACTTTCTCAGTCCAACAGTTCCGGCAGTTCACTTCAGCTCACATCAATTCCAACAGCCCAACACAGATGACAAAAAATACGATCCTGTCACCGAATTTGTAACAAGACAAAAAAATATGAGACAAAAAATGACATAAAAGACATAAGACGAAAAACATAAAAGACGTAACTGTTACATGGGTGTCAAGTAAACTAGGACAAAACAAAAGGTGGCCCCAAAAACGGAGACTGAAAATGGCAGAAAGGCAGAGTTCAGAAGGTGATTTAATGAAAAACAAAACATAATAGAAACACAGGCTTACATGCAGAGCCGGCTCGCCCATTAGGCAATATAGGCAAATGCTAAGGGCGCCGTGGCCTCCAGGGGCCGCCACAAAATCTGGAAAAATTCACCTTCAATATTTTAAAACTAGTTATTACTACTAACTCTTAAAATGGAAATGCTAACATAGATTCAAATGTAAAGCACCCTAACCCCCCCACCCCCGGCTTTTCTTGGTTAGTTTCCTCTCTGTTCACTCTGTGGTCAGGTTGCTGCTGAGTTATGTTTGAAAACTAAAAAGAAATGCAGAACACTGAGGTGTGTGAAAGATAAGATAAAAGCCCAAAACTGCTGTCTACACATAGCATGGAAACATCACTGAGGTCAGACAACAGAGGAACTAGTAGGGTTTGGTGCAGATATGTGATGTCTTAAGAGAAGTTGAGTCAGTTTGTGTCGACTTCACTGAGACCAAAATCCCTCCTTATTTAACACAGTGTACTGTTAAGTTGATAACTTGCTTCTGAGCGATTAGCCTCAACATGGTATGATAATCAGTAAATAACCAGTTTTCTATTTCTGTAGCTGGGTCTTAACTGTTATGGATCATTTGTAGAGATTAAACCTACTCAGTAGGTGTCTACATTGGCCTAATCTACGCTTTTGTTATTTGTTGTATTTACATCTGCCTAGCTAACGTTTTTCCTGTTTTTAATGGTCAATCAAAATGCTATTCCCTTTTCACCCCTTTATATATCAGATTTTTAACCCAGTTGTTCGTTGTGTTGCAGTTCAAATTGTCTAAAGCATGTTAAAGTGATATTCCACCTTGTTAGAATAACCCACTCAGTATGTACTCACCACTATGCCGATGTGATGATGGGTGAAGGTCTTCAGTTCACAAAACAGTCCTGGAGTTTTAGGAGAAACAGGGTAGCAGCCTCATCCAGTACAATGGCAGTGATCGGTGACCACGGATAAAACGTTAAAAAAAGAACACAAAACAAACACAAAATGTCTCCATCCTGCTTGTGTGGTGAAATCCCAGTGTCCGCAAGCCGCGACATTAAAAATTAACCGCAAAAGACGCCATTTACGCCATGTTTTTAGCAGAAATATCAGCTGTAGCATGTAGCCGGTAAGATGTAAACATGGCGTCGATCTCGCGAGACTTCGTATATATCTTAATGGATGCACGTGCTTACCGGCTGTGTTGCAGATATTGATGAAAGGATTATGATACTGGGTGATATGAATGTAAGATGATGCCAAAAGATTGATACTGATTGATACTAATCTGTGTTTTTATTTATTCTTTATACAGATGGCTGAACGCAAGAACCCGGCACCAAACACTTTTTTATTTGGAAGTATGTGTGGTAAAGTTGAAGTTAAAGTAAAGTTGTTGAATTGTTAAATTTTTACTTTTCAATAAATGTTTGTTTAAACTTGAGACCTGTAATATTTGTTCTCATTGTGTAATTTTTTTATGTAAATTGAGGGAGCAAAAGCAGTATCGGCCACAAATATCGGCCCAAGAAAATCGGCAGTCCATAATCGGTCATCGGCTAAGGGTGATGGAAAAAAATCGGTATCAGCATCGGCCCTAAAAAAATCCATATCGGTCGATCCCTAGTCATAATTCCTCTCCGCCAGGGACAGACATCTGGAGAAGAAAGCGCAGGGGTGTAATTTCTGATCCTCTACAGAGCGTTGGGAAAGGACAGCCCCCACCCCCACATCGGAGGCACCCACCTCAACAACGAACTGTCTTTCAGGATCAAGGACTAGGAGGATGGGAGCTAAGCTGAACCGGCCCTTCAGGTGTTGGAAAGCCTCCTCCGCGGCCTGAGTCCACCAAAAGGGTACCTTGGAGGAGGTTAGACTGGTGAGCGGTGCGGCCACGGTGCTGTATCCCCGGATGAACCTTCGGTAGAAGTTGTCGAACCCCAGGAATCGCTGCAACTGCCTATGAGAGCCGGGGATGGGCCAGGAGGCGACGGCAGAGACCTTGGTGGGGTCCATCTCCGTGTGGTACTGGCTGATGATGTATCCCAGGAAGGAGACGGAGGAGACATGGAACTCGCACTTCAGTGCGTTCTCTAGCAGGCGTTGCAGAACAGTTTGCCTACCTAGACGACATTCTGATTTTCTCCCGGTCCAAGCAAGAACACATACACCATGTCCAAACACATACTTGTTCAGCATGTCCCTTAAAACGTCGTTGATGAGGGCCTGGAAGACAGCCGGGGCATTGGTGAGGCCGAAGGGCATAACGAGGTACTCGTAGTGTCCGGTGGGTGTGTTGAAGGCCATTTTCCATTTGTCTCTCTCGCGAATCCGAACCAGATGATAGGCATTGCGGAGATCCAGCTTGGTGTAGATGGTGGCCCCCTGAAGCAGCTCAAAAGCTGAGGCGATGAGTGGGAGAGGATAACGGTTCTTAACCGTGATGTCATTCAGACCTTTGTGCAAGGTCTCAGCGAGCCATCCTTCTTGTCGACGAAGAAGAATCCTGCGCCAGCAGGTGAAGAGAACGGGCGGATGATCCCAGCAGCCAGGGCGTCGCCGATGTAGGTTGAGAAGTGGCCTGCACCTTGCTGAACACCTCTCGATAGTCGTAGTAGTCAGGGGGTACCTTGGAAAGGTCAGAGGCCGAACAGGAGCTGGCGGGTGGAGCAGGCACTACAGCCAGTCTGAGGCAGATCTGATGATCCCCCCACGGGGGGGGTGGAACCCATGCAGGTGGGACGCACCAGCCTGTTGCCGGAGAAACGGGAGCGGCACTGCCGAGGGAACCTCTGCCTCTACTGTGGACAGGGAGGGCTCAGCAGTAGTGAGGGGCATCCTGCTGAGCCGGTCCCAGGACCCTGCCCCTAACTCGAGACCGTTGTTCCACGCCCAGGTACTGCTGGCAGGGGGTTCCCATACCCTCGCCGCCTTCATAGACTCTGGGGCCGATGTGAACCTGATCAAAGAGGAACTTGCCTGTCAGCTGGGTATCGTTCAGGTTCCCCTGTCCCGTCCAGTGCCGGCCAGCGCTCTGGACAGTCATCTCCTGGGGACCTTCACCCATTAGACCACACCCATCCCTATGCTTTTGTCCGGCACCCATCATGAGACCATCCGTTTCCATGTCCTGAGGTCTCCCAACCTCCCGTTGATCCTGGGGTACCCCTGGCTTCGCCGCCATAACCCCCACATTGACTGGTCTACGGGGTCCATTCTGTGGTGGGGCCCCATCAGCTGTGCAGCTGGTGAGGAAGAGGTGGGCGTGGCTGACAGGTAGAGTGGAGAATCACTGCCACTGACTGACAGGAGGGAATGGGAGACAGAGATTGTGACAGCAGAAGTAGAGTCATATTTTTTGATCAGAAGGTTTACATCAGCCCTCTGGTGAGTTCTTCCCACTATTGTCTTTAAAGTCTGCGTAAAGGGAATTTAATTTTTGTTCTAAACACATTATACATGTTAGAAAATAGTTGCTGAAAACAGGCAAAAAACCCTGAAAACAGTACTGACTCAAAGTTTTATTGTCCACACATAACAATAAACCTTTTGTCTTGAGTGAGATGATTTCTTGGTATAATGTCAGGGAAACATTGATGAAATCCAACCACAAACCCATCAGTGCCAGGAGATTTGCCCTTTTGGATGGCCTTAATCACTGCAGTGGCCTCTAGCACAGACCTGGACAATAGCATTTTGTTTACCATTAAACTGTTATAAGACCCTTATTTTGAAAGGGGTCAGTGCTGTGTTCACTGGTAATGATTATGAGCTGTATCGTTTATATATTCAACTGTAACTTTATTCACTCAATGTTGTACATCCATGTTGTTTATGTTCTTCTTCTCCTACTTTTGCTGCCACTACTGTTGCATTGTTACTATTGTATGCAGTATGCATGGTACACTGTAAAAAATCAATAAAGTTTTGGACATTGCCAACAAAATATTAGTCCATAATTAATCACTTCAATTCAGAAAGGGTGACCAACAGTAGAAGAGCCCTGTATAGAACACTGACCTTTCCATTATTAGGATCTTCTATCATTTGTGTGTGGCCCACTGCAGCTCAATTTCACACGTGGCTCCCCATTAAAAACAATTGTCCACACCTGCTCTAGCACAATAAATGGCTTGTTAAGCTCTGCTATTTGTGCTGACTCAAATGGATGAATAAGTTGGCATGGACAGATTCAGAAGAAACTGCAGACAACTTTTGCAAAACAAAATAGCAAAAGTTACATTGTTACAAGCCTAAAATTGGTTATTTTCCTACTTTTCACCAATAAAGGGTGATTGTACCATGTGAAGTGTTAATCTGGCCCTGCAGAAAGATGGGTTTCAAGTCTCACAATCAAGTGGTTTTGCAACATAACACTAAGCTAAATGGAAAGCACCTTACTGTAGCTGCAACTTATACGTCAAAATATGTCATATCACCAGCCCTCAATTTCCTGTCAAGTAGAGAGTCACACCTGTAAAAGACGACAGCTCTGAAGAATATAATTTTAGAGGCACACTCTGCAGACCTTGATGGCTCCAGGCACTGCAGGACCAGACTATACCATTAGTACAGCTGAACATTATGGAATATAATATCTATGCTAATATAGACGGACCCGCAGTTGATCCCAACACGGGAAGGGAGACGCAAAGTTCAGAAATTATCCATGAAAATGTGTTGATCCACTCTCTGGAGGTAAACAGACCTGGACCTGCATGCTCAGGTAATAGACACATGCAAATTAATTACATCTACACTACTTTTTTCTTTCTTTTTTTCAGGAAAACAGCTTGGCTTTAGGAAAAATGACTTGCATGAGAAAGAATAACATGGAGAAAGTGTTGAACAGAAAATGACAAAGACTGTCTAATGACGGTTTTAATTATAAAACAGAAGAAGAAAATGAGTGCATCGAACAGATTAAATAAAAGCTATGCACATTTTTGCTTTATATACAGATTTATATCAGCTCATAGAACATACATGGTCCATATTTGTGGATGGTTTCAATGGCTGAAATTTGTGTCTTTGTATATCACTAAAATCACAAGCCTCAATGCGATTTTTTAAAAGAAGTGATAATAAAGAAAATACAGACTTCATTTTATCTGATTTGACATAGAAACACAAACGATCAATAATTCAATTTACTTTCAGGTGTGAAAAATATAAAGAAGAGTTCCTGCAGAGCTGCTGCAGTGTGTCTGGGTCTGCTATTTCTTCTGCTCCTGACTGGACTCATAACTCTGGTTTGCTTATGTGAGTACTTTGTTTGCATGCTGGTAAAGTCCCAGGAAGATCAAACTGGTTGACAGTGTTGCTTTATTTGTATCAAACACAGATACCAAGAGCACTTCTGAGCGGGAAATGGAGATGGTCCTGCAACACAACCTGACAAAAGAAAGAGACCAGTTACAGACCAGTTCCAACCAACTGGTTGCAGAGAAAAAACAGCTGCAAGAAGGACTTGAAGCCCTGACCAGAGAAAAAGATGAATTTCAGGAAAAGCTTCAATGTAAGTCACTGTGAAACATCATACAGGAATTTAGTGGAATCAAATAATCGTTAATCTAACATAAATATACAGTACAAGTCAAAAGTTTGGACACATGTCTCATTCAATGTTTTCTTCTTTATTTTTTATAAGAAATGTTTCACATTATACCAACAGTCTGCAAATCTGTTACCAAAGCAAAAGGTGGCCACTTTGAATAATCTAAAATACCAAAAAAGCAAAAGGTTTTGCACACTTGTAACTCTTGTGACCAGAGGAGTATACAAGGTTATTTAAATAATAAAAATATTAAACTTATTGAAAGTTAATAAAAGTAATAAATTGGGGCACCACCCTGTAAACAGGGACCAATAACCTTAATATAAATATCAGTCTCAAAATTGGATTAATTAAATAATTAAGACCTGAAAGGCATTAACCATTGAACCTAATCAGCAAAGGATCGTGAGATCCGAGCACAGACCCTGTCAATCAGCTTTTGTCAAAATACACATGTACACAACAGTCAAGACGTCACCTTTAAGAAATATAACAATATTTATTCAACAAGAATAATAAATCAATTCACAACTGACATCACACTTAATGAATAAATACTCATATAATTCAATTAATTCTACCAACTACTTCTAGGCTATGATGGGAGAGGAGTGTGTGTGTGTGTGTGTGTAAGAGACAGGTGTGTGTGTGTGTGTGTGTGTGTGTGAGGGAGAGAGAGAGAGAGAGAGAGAGAGAGAGAGAGAGAGAGAGAGAGAGAGAGAGAAGGAAGGAGGAGGGGCAGGAAGCTGAGCGTATCACGTGAGGGAAAGTGGTATGCTCTGGTTCCGGCCACGAGGAGTGACCGCGTGATTTAAAAGATATGTGGCTGATGGCCTCAGCTCACATGTGTAGTTACAGAGAGGGGAGAAATAAAATAGCGGCACTACACAAAAAGGGGTTGGCTCATCACCTTATGGGGAGCGAATGTGTGTTGTTCAGTAGGTGAAACGGGAAAAAAGAGGGAGGAAGAGAGAGAGAGAGATTTGTGAAGGCACAAAGAAATAACAGAAACGAAGATCGCCTTTAATCACAGAGACGCGAGTAACGGCCTTTAAGGTTCGTCTACTGCGGTCGCTAGTTTTAACAGATAAAGGCGATCTGCGTTTCACACACACCGGCCAACAATCACGGGGGCGGTCCCGTGACGTCACTGACGCGGCGGCCAGACACAGAAACAAGAACACAGAGGAAAACAGAAAAAAAATAACACTGAGAGATGACTTGCAGCAGCACACAGTATTCAAGCACTTTAAAGAACACAGACAACTAAACTAGCTCTGCCCAAACACTAAGCCTCTTAGTGTTGCAGAAGGTGGAGTGATGTGTCGGTCGTTCCTCGTGCGTCCTTTGGTGCGGCAGAGGTAACGTTGGTTAGTGGCTCACAGCGGCTAACGGGTCCTCGGCGAGGGGGGGGCAAGTCTCTGGCGAGGCGAGTTAATTCCGGCTCATAGCGGGGAATCACTCGAGGAAAGAAGGGGGGTTCTTGTCCTTCTTCTTGAAGCAGGCAGTCTTTGTTATCTACCAGGCTTCGCATCCGCGGGCATCCGGGCGAGAGGGTCAATCCGTGGTCTCGTACCGGGCTCCTCTGTGTTCCTCGGCGCACAGGGTGAGGGAGGCAGGGGATACTGAAGGCGAATTGCACTTCACTTCTGCAGGGAAATTGAGGTTGTGTTGCACAGTGTCCTCAATGTGGATCCAGGAAAGAAAAATAAAAAGAAGAGTCTCTGAGCTCGTCCAGCGAGGTAGAGAACACGTGGCCTTGGCGACAAAGGAATTAAGGGTCGTTCCTTACAGTGACCGCAGTCACACAGACTAGGATGATCTGCAGGCATCCCTGGTTGATATAGTAACGGTGACGTCACGGCCAGAAGGCGGGGTGTCACGTGGGATCTGGGAACTCTCCTCCAATGAGAGTGCAGGATTGACCCTGGCCAGGATCTCACACCTAGATGCAGAACCGCAAAGACCATTGGGAAATGGAGTTTACTTAGGACTCCCTTTGTTTTGAGCTCTGTGGGGTTAGGCTTGTAACCCTCTGTAGGCCTCAAATAAGCTCGAGGCACAACATAGCTCAACAGGTGCGGAGGAGAAGACCAGTGTGCAGAATACGGGGGTCCGGGAGAGAGAAGTCATACTAAAAATGGCTAGCGAGCGAAAGCTAAACCAGAGTGTATCACTTGCACACTTTGGGTTCACATCCAAAATGGTGGCACTCAGAGATGAAGATGCTGGTGCAGGTAGCACAGTGGGCCCACTTGCTACCAGAACAGAGGATCCTCTCTCACTCAGTGACTCCACAGAAGAACAAGGTGAAATTGAGGCCGAGTGCTCCGGAGACGCAGCAGGTGCTGAGGTAACGTTAGCTGCTACTGCTGCTAGCACAAGTGAGTTGCCGCCTGGTTGGACAACATGTAGGCCTTGCGGTTGGTTGTGGTCTTAGTGAAGCAACCTAGCCTTGGAGTTGGAGAAGTTGGGGTGATTGTGTGTGTGCATGCGTGTTTGTGTGTGTGAAAGAGAGAGAAAGACAGAGAGAGAGCACCCGCCATGGTGATGTTCGGCTTGTTGTAAGCTGTCTGTCAGCATCTGCCGTGGTGCTTTTTCAATTTGATAGATGGTCTGTTTGCGCGGTTAGGGAATGTGCTTTGTGTATGTGTTCAATTATGGTTATGTCTGATCGTATTTACTGCAGATGGATGGTTAAATAATGTCACACAATCGGTCATACTGCAGGCTCTCATTTGCAAGTGCACTGATTGCGTGCTGATAGGCTATACCTGACATTTATACAGTCGATTGCTCTTGTAAGTGCACCAGATTGGTGCCAATTGTTGTCGTGTCTGCATTGTAATGCACAACTTTGCCTCTCCTTGTTATAAAATAACATGCATCCATACAACTTTAGCCAGTGCAACCTCCTATGTCAGTGTTGCTTTGGAATACTATCGGATTATCAAAAATTGTTAAGTGTGTGCGTGTGTGTGTGTTGTCATGTAGGCTATAGACCATTGGTCACCAATAGGTGGACCGCAGTCTGAGTCTGGACCCAGACGCTGTCCTATACGGACCCGGAATTTTTTGAATTTGAACTGCACAGCGCATTGTGTATGTAGGTGTGGGTACTGAAATTCTGTATTAAATGGTTGAATTATTAAAGACCAGAGTATTGATAAGTTCCAACGTTTAAGTTTTGATGTAATGTATTATCACACGGCTGCAGCGTCTCTCCTCTCTGTGCCAGTGCAGCTCCTCCATACACACACACAGTACACACTTATCCAAAAGTAACAGTGACAGTAAAACTATGACGATCACACGTAGTCTGGGGATCACATGCGTGCCATGATCCATGATGAGGGATCCGTACGATGATGTCATTCGCGCTGGAATCGATAAGGGAATCGTTTGCAAAATTGGCAAACAAGAACCGGTTTTCAATTCCCATCCCTACTCAGGAAGTGATGTGAGTTTCTGTGGTAACCAGAAAAGAAGAAGCAGCTGATATCTGCATACCTGTCAGAAAACATCCTTGCGCAACTTTGCCATACACCTGTGAGAAAATATTTTGAGTTTGTCTTGAAAGAGGAGTCTGAGATGGCTTTGGACAATGGAAACCTGCCCGTTGCTTCATCCAGGAGTGAGTAACTTTAAGACTGTCTGATGGTGTCATATTTTCTGCTACATAATTTGATTCAGAAAATTCTATAATGAGGCAACAAACTACATATGAAGTTCTTTCTGTTTTATTCAGAGACAGTGTGCAAGAAGTAAAATAAACATGGCTTGACAGTTTCCTGTTTCAAAGAACGCAATAGTGATTTTGTGTTTCATCATCTGACTTTATATGTGGTGGTCCTGGAAGTTCAACACACTTCGACTGCTTTTTAGACCACGTCCTCATTAGTTTGATTAGCGCATATTCTGCATATAAGGCAAAAAACGCTGAGTCACTGAAAGGACAATACAGAAATGTCGTCATTGTAATGCTGTTGAAGTCGTACAAAAATTTCCCGTGGACGCTGATGAACGTGTCCAGATGCACCTGGGCAGGCTATTTTTAATTATGTAAATTGACACTATAGAAAAGGAAAAAACAATGTGATCCCTATCGACTCATAAAAAACTTTTCATAAATTAAGGTTTGTGTAAAGGGAAATCAGAGTTTTTCTTCTAAGCAGAGCCGGCCCTACCCAAAGTTGCGCCCTAGGCGAGATTTTATATGGCGCCCCCCTCCATCTGCGATTTACATATGCTTACAAAAAAAATCGAATAGCATTGTTTTTGCCATTGTCTTTAATTTTTAAGATAACATGTCACCCAATTTACATGCTTAACAAATTACAAATAAATACAAAAAAATCTGAAATACAATATAAATACCTTTACCACATATTTTCTGATATGCATATTATTGTCATTACAGTGAAATTTTGATTAGCAGATGCAAAGAAGCAGTAAACTGCAGTTTAATATGGCATGTAGGAATGCTAAGTTATGGAATATTATTAATAATAATAATGTGTACTTTAACACTGATGTAAAGTTTAAAACAATTAACATGCTTTAGACAGTTTGAACTGTAACACAACGAACAACTAGGGTTAAAAATCTGATATATAAAGGGGTGAAAAGGGAATAGCATTTTGATTGACTATTAAAAGCAGGAAAAACGTTAGCTAGCCAGATGTAAATACAACAAATAATTATAGCTGCTGTGCAGCAATGGTCGGGGCCGGGCAATTTTAGGCAAAATTAGGCAGTTCTGATCAACAAGCAGAGTGTAGGAAGATGAAAAAAAAGGTGGCATTCTAATGTGCATTTTACGTCAGTTGAGGCTTGAACTCACAATTTCTGGCTCGAGAGACTCTGCTCTATCTCACTGAGCTAATTAGCAAGAGACAACTCTGTGGTATATATGTTTAAAACTTCTTCTAGCTCATTATAGGAATTCTACAGCTGCAATGATTAGTAGCTATTGGCTATTGGGTAGACTCTGCATATTGACTGATAGCTAAGCCAAATAAACAGGGAAAAGAGACAAGGGATAACAGGGAAAAGTGTTGATAAAGAGTA
>JAJHUR010104717.1:893-21543 GCA_027495735.1 Lutjanus campechanus | reverse complement strand
GATGCTTTCATATTCTATCACAAACGACAGTGTTGTTCTTTCTGTGTATGCCATGAACGCTCCGTGACCTCAAGAGGTTACTGACTGGAAGAGTCTGTGGCACAATACGGTTCTTTGGAACGCTAAAACAATGAAGTATCTGATGCCGGGGGTTCTCAGAAATGACCAATTGAGGAAACATCTGGGTTCAGCCAAGGACACACATACACACACACACACACACACACACACACACACACACACAGATGAGACTATAAAAGGAGGTCGTGCATCGGCTCCCATTTGCCACCACAGTTCCATAGGAAGTTGTCTCGGAAGTTGTCCTTAGAAACTGTTTGGAAAAGGGCAGGCACTTTCAAAAAACACTTAGCAGGTGATTGGATGAAGCATCTGTCTATCACATCTAACACAGGCTAGCTTCAACCATTAAAATCAAGGCTCTCATGGATGCTTCGTGCTGTGGTACAGTATAACATAAAGCCACCCTCGTAGCTTCCAGTAGGACGCTGATTGGCTGTGCCACCTTTTGTGTGGGTATAAACCATAACTTGAACACGGGCAAGGTGAATTCTGTGGGGATGACCTTGTGAATCCAGCTGCCTCGCAAGGTAACAAGGACCCCAAAGTTGGCAGCAAAACTACAATTTTGGTGGCCAAAATTTAAAGTTATGTAAAAACAAGACAGAAAGGCAGTTTAGCACAACTTAACATAGATATTCCTCCGCTGTGACTCTTGTGTCGTCCACCTTTCCCATGAACTGCTATGTGGTGTCTCCTGACAGCATTGTCTCAAATAATATAACTTACGCATTACCTCTGTGATAATTAAGTCATGACAGCATTTTTGTGTTTTATTTTATCGGTGTTGATGATTCTTTGTATAGCTCACTAAGATGCTATGTATAAAGTATATAATGGAGGGTGGCTGTGCTCCAAGCTCACGCCAGGAACAACAAACCATCATGCGAATTGCTCTACTGTATGTGCTTTGAGAGCTGAAAGTAGAGCATCTAACTTCTGTCCTTTTCACTTTTCACGTAACGTTGCCTCCTGCCTCTGTCTGTTATGTACGTTTCTGCAGCTTTTTTATCAGACAGGCGATTAGTGGAAATTCTCATGTGACATCTCATGCCACGTTTAAAAATGATTATTTGAAAGAATAGCATCAGGAATATATTTTTTAAGCTTTTGTTCATCATTATCACAAGTGGCGATCACCCTCTCTTGTTACAGTGAATCTCCTGACACAGTTTCTTCTCTGTTTCATAATTCATTGAAGAATTCGGTTGTCTTTTTTATAGTCTAACATGCATAGAGAGACTGTTAGACTTTCATAAATTCTTTTAGGTCACATGCTGTATGCAGCACATTTTTCCAGATAATATATCATGTATGATAATTATGTATTATGTATATTTTGTTATTTAGGCTCATACTCAATTTAAACAATGCTCTTAATTAGAAAAAGACTTGGATTTAGCTTCCCACTGTGTATATTTAACCTTGTGCATTCGATTCTTTATCTGTGAAAGTGATCCACAAATGTTTCAGGTCTGACCTGTATATGACTTTTACTGCAATGTGACTCGAGTGGTCACAGACATGAGGCCGACATGTTAATTGCCGTCACGTTTAGGTAATGTGGTGCGTGTCTGAAAGCTATAGAAAAGCTACTGAGGGCACAGAGAAAAACTGAGCTGATGAACTCTTTTAATCTATAATTACAAACTTGTCAGCTAATTAGTCTTGTTGTGTGCAGCGTTTCATTTTTCTCATCTCATTTCCTATTATAGCACGTCTGTGACCTGCTCGAGCCAAGTTCAGGTTTAAGTTACGGTCTTGACAATATCGTGGTTGTTATAACTTTTTCTCATTGTTTTGTTCTGAAACTCGAACAGGGAGGTATGGCATGAAACACTGAAATATTAAAACACCAAAAAAGTCTAATAATTGCTAATTAGTTCATGCATTTGCTTCTTCTAAAGGAATTTATTCAGCGTCTCACTTTCACATGATATCCTTACTGTTACCTTTAAAAGTATTTTTGTAGTTATCCTTTTTGATTCGATTCCTTTTTTTCCTAAACGGTGCACCACATGGGTAACCTCTTCATAATTGTTTTGACAAATTACAGACTCACTTGTAGTTTTATGGAGGACCCTGTTTGACCACATATTAAGATGACTGACTAGAGGTTAGCCCTTCTATTTTCAGTTTCTGCTTGAACAATAACATTGTTAATTTGGAGACTATGGGTAGGGTTGTAGCTTGTCTGACTCACTGGATGCACACTGCGAGTGTAAGCCTGCCATTGGTTGCTAGGGTTCAAGTCGGCATCGCGGCATCTGCTATCTACGTTTTCAAAGCCCCCGGGGAGACAACAGCAACCTCCAAGCTGCAACCTACAAGCTGAAAATGACAAATTAGCACCTGGGACGCTAATGGTGCAAACGTAAACAAGCTAGCAGCTGTTACCCTTCCTTTTGCAAGGATTTTGCAACTTGCCCCCCCAACGTGCAAGTGTTCCACCAAAACAAGCTCCTCCCACTGATGTTTTGCAGTAGAAACTGCTCAGCATCCTGGGCTCAGCGCCGCCCAAGATGATTGTGATTGATTTGGTCAAATACAAACAAGGCAGGACCTTTTTTTTTTTTTCCTTTATAGCAGAATATCAGTGTGCTGAACCAGACCCTTCTCCAGCTGAGCGGAGTGGAGTCTTGCTCTGCAAGACTATGTTGTAACTGAACATGAACATAGTTTCTTGAGTAAAACTCAACAAACCAGCTGCATGCTGACATATTTCAACCCCCCAGAGCGGCAAATTAACTCATGTTAATCACATCCTGGCTACTGTGCTTTGATTGCTTCTGTCTGTACAGTGTGTTCAGTGTATGATACAGGTGCTCTTAAGTGATGTGATCTGGTCAGTGGGTGTTAAAAGTGGGGCTGGGCAAGCTATCAATATATCAATATATCAAAATTTTGATATGAGGCTGGATTTTGTCTTAGCTCATTATATTGTGATATGGTACAAGTGTTGTCTTCTCTGGTTTTAAAGGCTGCTTTACTGTGAAGTGATGTCATTTTCTGTAAATTTGTCAAAAATATTGTGATATTTGATCTTGTCACCCAGCCCCTGTTAAACTGGACAATGAGGTCATGTTTCATGTGCCAGATGTGAAAACAAATAAATGTAAACTTTATTTATGTAGGCCTAGATCAAACTAAAAACTCAAAAACTATTCTTTGAATATAAGTATTTCCATGCGATTAAATGACTTTCTTCCTCTATTAAGCACTTTTGTTGGGTCCACTTAAATTATTTGGGTTGGATCGAGTTAATTTACTTGTGTAATTCTGCCACTAGATTAGTTCGACCAACCCTATTAAATAAGATCAGAGCCAACCCTGATAAATGAATAATAACCATAATAATCCTAATACACTCAATTTATTAGTGCTAGTTCAATTTATTTTATTTAAATAGGGCCGTTCCAACTATTTTTTTCTATTTTGGAGAAATCATCTGTAGAGATGTCGGCCTGGCAGTCGGCTTGTGGTGCTCATATCACCTAAAACATAAATTTTAAAAACTGAACAGCAATTTCCCTTTCTAGAAATCATGACCTTGTTACTCAAGATAATCCAAAAAATGTTGTTGTGAGCAATTTCATGGAGGAACTAGTTTCTTTCTAGCAGAAAGGAAGTAGTTTCAGTTGATTCTATTGCAGAAAGAAAGTAGTTCTGGTAGATTCTACGGTAGAAAGAAAGTAGTGCCTACACGAAACTGCTCACAACAAGATCCGTGGGTTATTTTGAGTTACTTGGTCATGATTTCTGCAAAGAGACACTGTTGAATTTTGCTTCGAGCACCACAGGCCGAGTGCCATTTAGTCCCATTACATAACAGAGAAGACAGACATCTCTATGACCGATATCTCCAAAACTGTGCAAATCACTCCAAAACTGTCTGGCTGGATAAATATCACAACATGTCAGCGGAAAGATAGAGAACACACATTAATACTTAATTATTATCACGCTAAATCACCCTACAGAGACTACAGGCAGGTTAGAAAAATTGTGACCATTAAAAAGAGCAATTTGTGAGCTTATTAGACCCTAAACTTATGAAATTCTTGAAAACACAGTTAGTTTCCATCATATTCCATCACATAATTTCGATTTTTTACTGTCAAGCGTTTTGTGATCCCATATATCCCATTAAGATAATTGCATTAAATGGGAAACAGGGAAAATAATATGTTTTTTCTTCTTTTGTTGTGGAAGTTAAAAGCACAGAACATCTTCAGATGAAGTGTCTGTGAGTCATTAAAGGTAATGTTAATCTCTTCAGGGACCGTGTGTTGAAAGCGATGAGACTTGTGTTCCTGGAAGCAAAGCCACTGATGACACAGTATTAAACATTAACTCAAGTGATCCACAGTGTAAACAAAGTCTACTGGCGACATCTAATTGTGGAGCAACAAGTGTCATGTATTTTTAATGATCCACACGCTGCTGTCAGACAGCACGCGGGGAGGAGAGCGGAGAAGCTGTTTGCTTACGGTTACAGTTTCACCTCCCAATCTCGCATCTCCCCCACCCTCCCCTCTTCCCTCCCGTATATACCTCCTTTCATGCTTTTGAGAGGATTGACAATTTTTTTTGGATTAAATTTTGTTTGCCATCTGTGCGGGAGCGATAAGGGGGGGGGGTATATGGTATGTAAAATATTTATCCCTACGTTTTTCTTCTCGTTGCTCTCTGGGGGGATTTGGCTGGTGAGGCATATAGTTTTTATTACAATAACAACCCAAGTCAACCAGATTTTCTTTTCAATACGGTTCTAAAAATATATACTGAGGAGGATCATTCCAATTAGCCGCTCAACATTCTGACTTCTAGTATTAAATATTTGGTGTCAGGGACAGAACACTACACTGTTACAAGTAAAGGTGCTAACTAGAACCGTAATGGGTTCTTCGCCTTACCTCCATAGCAGAACTCTTTTGGGTTCCTGGAAAAACCTTTTGATAAAGGTTTAACTTGGGACCTTGTCAGATGGTTCTACTTAGAACCCAACATAAAGGCTTATACTTACAGTAGAACCATCTGGTTTCCATCATAACCCCTGATGAGAGGTTCTATAGAGAACCTCTCTGGGGGTGATAGTTAGAACCTTTACACCTTTTAAAGGTTCCAACAAGGACCCACCCAGGAGGTTCCACCGAGAACTGTTAATGTCACGAGGATTTTAGAACCCACCCAGGGGGTTCTACCCTAAACCTTTTAGGGTTAAATGTAGAAGCCAATCAGGGAGTTCTACTTAGAACCTTTTTATATTCTGATGGGTTTATATAGAACCCAATCATTGGGTTCTCCAAATAAACTTTGCATATTCCAGGGGTTTTATGTAGAACCCACTCATGGGGTTCTACTGAAAAACCTTTTTACATCCTAGGGTTTTTTCCAAGAACACACTTGTGGGGTTCAACCGAGAACCTTTCTATAGTCCTAGGTTTTTAAGTAGAACCCAGTCAGGGGGTTCTGCAGAGAACCTTTATATATGGCAGTGTTTTATGTGGAACACATTCAGGGGGTTCTACTGAGAACCCTATGATGTTATGATACAAAAAATCCTTGACAAATCTTTGATGAACTCTTTCTTCTAAGAAAGGATTCTTTGGATGAAACTAAGTGGAAACCTTAGTCTTACAAATAACTACTCATGAACCCTTTTTTCAGAAAAGGGTTCTCACGGAGCAAATGGTTCTGGGCAGAACCTTAGCCTTTATTTCTCAGCGCGAGTGCAGAAGTGCAGAGGCAAAAGCACAGACACTCATGTAGGGATGTGACTGAGAAACTTTGCTAATGTAGTGTGCACCACAAAACTCAACAAAAGAGGCTCTGCAGCTGCTTTTCCTCCCTCTTTTCCTCCTCTTTTCTCCTCATTTAATGACTATCAAAAAAGACCTGCAACCGCAATCTCATATCTTATGGCTTTTTTGTACTCTTTCATCGCACTCAAAGAAGCAGCACTCCCACTCACACAACACGACTGCACTGAGTTTCTCATGAATTGGAAATTGGACGGCAGTGTAAACACGGTGCCAGGATACCTTCAACTGTGTCACTGACCCTCTCAAATTAAAGGAAAACCACTGAAGGCCGTGTTTCTGCAGGAGGCGCTGACCACAGTCTCGACCTTCAAGGCTGACGAGTAAACAGGAGGGCTGCCGAGTTCTTCAAAAGTCACATCATGACTTTTTTTTTTTTTTGTTAAATGTTGCACACCAATTTAGTCTTAGTTTCTGCTGCTCTCTTGCCCCCAGTCAGAAGAGATCATGATAATGATGCATCCTAACTTCAAGATGCTCTTCACACTCTCATCTTTGTTGCCTTTTTTTTTCAAAAGTGTGATGTATTGTTTAAAAAAAAAAGAAAAAAAGTTGCACCATACCTTACGTATTTCCTACTGTTGCCATGGTAAATTTCCGCTCTTCTTTGCTTCCTTCATTTGAAACAAAGACTGTTTGAGTCAAACATGGGGGCGTAGAGAACAGACTGGGAAAGGTAGTTAGAAAATAAATGGTACAACTCATCAGTGATATGACATGGACTATCATTTTAATTCACAACCATTTCTTTCTGTCTCAGCTGTTTTATATTTGCAGAACAAACAAAGTACAAACAACCAGTGCCAGTATTTTCTCAAGTGTTGGGAGTAGAGGTGTGGTCACATTATGATGATTTTAGACTTGTGAAAATCAGAAAGGACTTTGCTCGACTTACACTTCAACACCAATGACTGAAGTGACAGGTGAGCAACATTATCTTTGCGGTGCTTCACATAACAGTAACAGCCGTCGGGCATTCATCATATCGTCTAATCTGCCAAAATGTACTGTTGTTGTGATGTTATCTATTTATAATAGCAGTCGAGTTGTGGGTACAGTTGTCTGACGGGTCAGCTAACCTTAGCTTTGCGGCTTAGCAGTGTGCTAACTCACAACCTGGCTATTTCAGCTGCTTTACTGCTGCTTTAGCTTCTACGGCCGTTTCCATGACAATGCGCGTCCATGAACTTCGGGGGTAGAGCCCAGGGCTGGAGTATGAAGGAGAGGGGTGGGTCTGTATTCGTTTACACTTCAAATATCAACAAACTCTCTACTCGTTTTCTCCCACATCGCTAACTACACCTTTAAAAAAAGTGTGAATGCATAATTCATTTCCCGAATTAACTAACTTTAACGTTACTCGTTCTCAGCAAGTCGACACTTGACTCCCCAGATCCACTTTGTTTGACCTGATCTGACAGCATCCAATCAATTTACAGGAGAGAACCATGAAGAACTAATGATACGTTACTGAGCTCAAGTTGGAAAGACATGACACCAAAGTAGGCCTGCACAACGTAACAATAGTGATATGGATCTGCAATAGACACTTCATCAATTGATATAAGGAAATTACAGTACATAAGTACATAACAAATATGCCCTAAAGGACAGGTCAGCTTCCTGTGAAAGTTTTTTTGTTTTGTTTTTTAAGCTATTAAGTATACTACTTATGTTCCTCAATAAATAAAACAGCTAAATTCAAAGCAAGATGGTTAACTTCAAAATTACTTCAAACTTCAAACAGATTGCAAAAACCTCACCTCACCCTCCCCTTCTATGTATTTAGGACAACCTACAGTGGCCACAAAACTCACGCAAAATGCAAAAAAAAAAACCCAACAACTTAATTTAGAGCCAGTGTTTGGTTTGTCCCTTCTGGGCTACATTGTGGAGTAGCATGGCGCTCTCCATGAAAGAGGGCTTAAGATATTATATATATTATTTTCAGGTGATTATACACCAGTGAAAACATATTTTCTTCAAATTCTGAATAATAAATCTGCTTAAACCTGTAGTATTGTTGAAGTAAAACAACATTCAGTCTTCTCAGTACTAAGATAAAGACATTTCAGTGATGTAGAGCCTCTCAATTCAATTTAAAAAGGCAGTGAAGTATCCCGAAAGAAATGCATTAACTTCAGTGGCAGGTTTTGATGTTTAATATATTCTTTTCTTTATTTTGGTTTTTGTCGCTGTCTCACAAATTTATTGCTGCAAAATGTACAAAATTAAGACAATCGGATTGACATTTGAATTCTGTATTTTGCTGGATTCTATGCATTAGAATAGAATAGAATAGAAAACGTGAGTTCTTGTGCATCAGTGCACCCTGTTTCCTGTGTTTTAGCGGTGATGTGGGGACAAGCTGATTCAAGAATCAAAAATAGCTTCCCCCTTCTGTGTTGATGACAACATGTCATTCAAGGTAATGGTCTAACAAGGACATTTAGGCTGACAGTAGAGATGCCACTCACCAAAGAGGTTGTGTGTGTGTTGGACCTCTTCCAAGAAAAGTTTCATCTTACAGTTTTTATACTTGAGTGAGCATCCATGTACATGCGAACCCGTGTCCTTGTAAATCTGCAGGAAACCAAAAACAGGAACTCGACACCAGGCTGAATCACTGATAGGTGTGGTGTTTGTGGTCTGAAATGAGTTACTCTTTAAATTCCTTTTTTTTTTTTTTAAATTAAATTTATAATTCTAAAGGGATAGTTTGGATTATCTGAAGTGGTTCTGTATGAGGTACTTGTATTACCTACAATAGATGGCGGTTGACATGCCCCAAATTTGGAGAAGCAGGAGGAGGACTGGCGTAGGAAGCAATGTACCTCTGTGGACAGAATCAGTGTACGATACGATATACATAACAATATAATATACATACACGAATATTTTCACTGCTGCCTTTTGTGTTCTAAAAGCCAAATATCACTATCTCTGGCTCAACCAGACCCCATTAAAAAAAAACAGTCATTTTACCTCAGATAATAAGATAGTAGTTGGTCTATCACTGCCTTGATCAATTAGTTTTGTTTGAGTTGTTTTGTGACTTTGGTAAGAATCAAATGAACCTTTTAAAGCACCAAAGTCACGCAATAACAAAAATAAACTAACAGGTCGAGGCAGCGGTAGACCAGCAAGTCCAGTGTCCTGCAAGGTAAAATGACTGATTTATCCAATGAAGTCTGGTTGGCTTGGAGAGAGCGATATCTGACTTATATAACGACAGTTTCCTGTTAGAAAAGGCTGTCTGACAGGAAGGTAAAGCAGTGAAAATATTCTAAATCTAGCGTACACTTAAATGGGTGTCTAGAACATGTTTTGCCGCTGACTCTGTCCAGAGCAGCACATTGCTTCGCTTCCTACGCGGGTTGTCCTGCTGCTTCTCCATCGACCACCATCTACTGTACTACCTCACACAACCTCACTTCAAATAATCTGAACTATTTCTTTTACTGGCATACCAGAGTTATTACATTTGTTTAAAAGTAAAGCGACAAGGACAGCACAGCTCAGACAATGCACTGTCTAGTGTATGATGAGATGGATAGACACCAAAGACCCAATAATGACCTACATACAGCAATATATAAAGGGGATATGTAAAATATTGCACTGTTTGCTCTGTTATTTATAGAGGTTAACATAGACCAGTGCAAAGTGCATTCACAGCTCAGAGAAATTAATTAACTGTAGCCATTAGGAATGAAAACCCTGCTTTGAATCCACTTTGTCATTGTAAATTGATCCCTCACCTTCTCACATACACTGCGATCCATTATTTTTGAAGGCTGTTGCTCCCGTGTATTGATTCCACACAAACACACACACACACACACACACACACTGCACAGCAGTTTTTCGTCTTCTTTCCCCACCATAGCACCACAAATGCCCCAAGGATGCCATTGACCCTCCCGCCGCCACTGAAGTGGAAGTGACTGATGCTGTAACAAAAGCTCTGACAGCGTAAATGGAGCTGAGAGTCTTTCAGCTGCAGAGCTCCTGTTACATCGCAAACCATTCTCGACCGTTAATGCCGAAACGCCCTGAGCTTCTGTACGTCTCAAAATTAGGGCTGCTTGAACGTTAAATAAACCCAGCTGATAAACAGGCATTTGGCAGCCAAAAGCACAGTTTGTACTAAGTATGATTTTCTTCCATTGGCACACTCACTTGTAAGTGACTTTTTTCCTACTGCTCTGTCAGTGTTTTCGCAGCGGGATCCAAAAGATTTGTCGTGAAAATACAGCAGATGTGTTGCTCCGTGGAAACAGTCAAAGATCGGTGACCCGGCACCTGTATCAAAGCGCCGTGTTGTCACTGGTGAAACCAATCTGTTGCGGTTGCGACGCAGCACAGGAGTGCAGCTTTCGGCTCATTGTCTCCATCACTTTTGAATGTCACAAGCCGAGTGCGTGGGCAGATCAACAAAAGAAACCTGATGACTGCTTGAGAGCTGAATTTGCATATGTACAATGTGTCTACTTAGCGAGCTTATTGAAAAATTGTCAATATTCCAAGCGAGCTGTTAACATGATTGCTAACAGCTCAAATGATATTAATATTCCCTGTTGATGTTGGATTTTCATTGTGATACATTAAAAAATGTCCTCCTTTTTATGAGGGCACTGAGAACTGCAATTATGCTTCATATTGTACAATGACCCTTATTATTACCTTTCAAAATTGTAATAAAGATGATTTGGTGTCTGATAGTGTTATGCTGTGTTTCAGTCAAAGTTTTAGGGCAGAATTTCCCAGTTGAATTTCACAAATTCCAACCTCCAAGCATTTCAGGAGCATGACACCAAATGTACACAAAAAAACATGGCTGACCGTGACTGATTTATCTTTGGCAAGTGGCAAGTACTTTTAGTCTTGTAAATAAAACTAAACATTTCATTCCATGATAATATATAAAATTGGTGATATATTTTGACATCGTTTTACATGCAGAACAGGTTTTACCATATGATAGTATGTTACTTTAATTTAAAGAGGAATATGTAATATGTTTACAGTAATAAAGCATTAAATGACCATGATATGTCATCAGAGATCAAGGAAACATGTTAAGTTGAAATGCTCGCTTCACTTGACATGAACGTTACAGCTCAAGTTTGAAGTTTCCATTCCGGACCAGAATAACTTTGTTTTGTATGACTGTTTCGACATTAATCAGAGTTCAAATTAATGCAGAATTGTTTGCCAAATGAGTAAGTGTCTGTTGATGAGTTGTGAGAAATCATAAATAATCTTGTAACAGGCGTAGATGTTTATAATTATTAAATTGAACAGAATGTTCATGGAGTTTGGCAGGCACTGAGACATGCAGACACTTAACTCATCGTCCAGTGTGTTATTTCAGAACGTGAAAAGCTATCCTTTTGCTTTCAGGATGACAGCTTAGCTTTACATTGAAAGACAAGTGACAGTTGCAAACATCTGATCAACTTATAGTGGAGGACTCGTCCTCGCTTGTTATTCTCAATTTATGAGGTTACGTGTGTCCTGTCCTCCTGCAGATCGTATATTAAACAGGATTGCAACATATTAAATATATAGTCTATGTCTCCAACTTACTATTTTTACTGCTTTACTCATTTTTGTACCAACATTTTTGGTCATTTATTGAATCAGCTCTCACTTTTTCTATGATTGTCTGATATGACAACTTGAACTTCAGGGATAAAAAGTAACCTGAGCCATATCGTTAAGGTGGCTTGTAGAGTTTTCGACCTTTTCCTCAGGCTGAGATTTAGCATACCTTGATTCAAGTGCAGTAGAGGTAAAATCTCCTTTGTGCCTTGTGCAACAACCCTGCTAGATTTGCACATGTACTTTGGCATTTTACTCACTGTGGGTTGTGAGTTTTTATTGTATTCTGTATATTAAATGTATAAGAGACATTTCTTGCCATGTTCTTCCTGTCTGTCTCTACTTTGATTGTTTGTACGTGCGCTGTTTTTATCCGTGCTGCTTGTTATCCTGTGTCCTGACGGCAAGTCAAGTCAAGTTTCCCGCTCGGGATAAAAAAAAAAAAAAGAAAATGTGTGAATCTGAATCTGAAGTGATATTTACTGCACTTATTGTTTCATGCAGAGTATGCTCAAAGGGATAGTTCACCCAAAAATAGAAATTCAGTCATTATCTTCTCTGCTGATTGCTGATTGAGGGTGGGGTTTATTTTGTTAGTCCACAAAACACTGCTTGAGTTTAATAGGTTAAGTGTTGCAGAATCTCCTAAATAATGTAAGTGAATGGCGACCAGTTTTCACACAGGAAAAGCAGCAACAAAAATGCCTTCATACTGCTCATCTGGCATAATCCAAGTCTCCTAAAGCCCCGACATGCCATCTGCACACCGTCACACCACACACGCCCAGTTCAGACGGTGTGCACACACACACACGTATATGTGGCTCCAAGCTAAGGATGTACAGTGAAGATTTAGGCTGAAAACATAGTGTGTCATATTGCTCAATGAAAATTGCCGCTCTTATGTTGTTACTTGCACAGTTGGAGATGCATCTTCGTTGCTTAGCAACTAAAATCATCTTTGTCAATAAAACTTAATTTCCAATTTCCCAATATTAAAATACAAATAATCAACTAATTAGACTCAATTAAAAATAAAGTAGTTGAGACCAGGGACGGTTGCAACACTTTTTGTCTCAGCACCTCTAACTCACTAAATTTAGCTCTCTAAATTACCCTTTTATATTATTACGGCAATGTTTCCAACATTTTGGGTTTTTTATTTTGTACCAGCCTTTTCCCTGAGGCATGATTATTTTGTGTGATAATTCTAGCTAGACATGTATTATTATTATTGCTAAAATAACACATTTCTAACCTTATAAAATACATTTAAGTGTTTCGCGTTCTGAATAATTCCAGATTAATGAAAATTTGAATCAGATCAGTGATGGTTATTATCCTACAGAAAAATACTGCTGTGAATATATGCAATCTTTTCAGTTTACTACACACAATTGCATGCATATTGATAAATATATCAATACATTTGACAAAATTTACATTTTGGAATTTTTTCTTTCTTTTTTTTTAAAGATTTCTTAGTCTGGTATTTATCATGAGAGATAATAGAGTTTGGAAGTCAAAGGTCAGAATGACCACTTATGGGCATTCTAGGAGTTACAGAATTCTGGCTCTTCCAGTGTTATCTCAGAATAAGTGTGTTCAGCTGCCTCATGCCCTATCCACTACACTGTATTATGGTACACTTTCAAACTTTAGAAGTATGAGTGAGCCTTTCCTGCAGCTGTGAAAGCTGTGTGTCGTGGAGAGCCCAGAGTCTGCAGCCTGCAACACTACACCAGCTGCTTTCACTGATTAGTTCCTCCTCTCTGGTTGAAGGTTTGCTAATCAGTGTGATGATTGTCCACCCGAGCCACACACACACAAAAAAAATCATTCAGAAATATACAATGAACAATAAACAGTTCTAATGTGCTGTAAGGGAGGGGGGGTAATTGTTGTATTTGACGAAAATGGCACTTGAATTGTTTACTTGGCTTGATTTTTTACATTATGTCAAGCAACAATACTGGATGTAAATGTGACATATATGTCCATTGTATGAGTAAGTTAACCTTAAAATAACGATGAGTCCATGTTGTTAAAAGTTCTGTTTTTACCGCTTTTTCTGTCTTTTCATAGGTGTGCGCAGGGGGATGTTGTCACACACACAGCATGGCTAAACCGGTCAAGTATACTGTATGCCGGCGAAGACAAATGGTCAGTGGACCCCAGAGTGAGTCTGGTGACCCTTAATCAAGAGGAGTTTACCATCAAGATTGAAAACGTGGACATGACAGATGAGGGGCAGTATGTGTGTGCAGTCCAGACAAGCAGTCGACCGAGAACCACTTCAGTGCACATCCTCGTCCAAGGTAACATATATAAATATACTGCTACTGCTGCTATACTGCAAAATGATAAAAAGCATTAATATGGTTCTTGAACAACTGTCTGAGGGATTTTAAGTGCTATTTCTTTTCAATGTACGACCAGCAATGAATCAGTTCATAAGACATTATAATGCATTTATAAGGCTTTATAAAAGTGTTCATAAATGTTTAGGAACAAGCATGACAAGACAAATCCTCACAATTGTGCTGCAGTATCATGCAGTTGCTAATAACCTTGTGCACTGCTGTTGCTATACTTTAAGATCACAAAGTCAAGCTATAACACATCATCGATGTTTATAAGACATTATGCAATTTCAGAAACTTACGATTCATAATTTGTTATATGTTAGGGCAGCTCTTTATGTGTCTATAACTGGTTAGGTATGGCAACCATAATATGCACTGTAACTCACATTCTTTCAAACACTTTGGCATGGAGCTATAAAGCATTATGAATGTTGAACTTATAATACATTATGTCCACCACCTATAATACTTTATGAACCTTGTCATGGGTTGTCATGCATTATTATAAACATTTATAGTGTTTAAGTATAGTGTAAGTATAGTATAACTTATGTTATATAATAATTTTTTAAGCTCTATAAATACATCATAATTTCTTATGAATGTGCTCATAATGCATTATAGATGTGACCATCATAGAAAGGGTTGCAAAAAAACCCCCACAACAATCTGACTGGCAGCACATTCAAACCTGCTAATGAACATGCCAGTCTGTAATTATAAGTACATTTTAATGCAATTATAAGGCTTTGTAAGATGCTTTATAAAAGTTTAAAATTATGCATGGCAAGATTTATGGTAATCATAATGTGCTGTTTAACCCAGGACTCATAAATGCACGTTGGCATGGAGGTATAAACTTTATACCTTACCTTATAAAGCATTATGAATCCTGAATGTGTAATACATTATGTCCACCACTTGCAATACTTTATAAATCTTGTTATAAGTTCAATGTTGTCATGCATTATTATGAACATTTATAGAGTTTTTTTTCAAAGCCTTATTAATATATTATAATGTTTTATGAATGTGGTTAAAATGCATTATAGATGTTACCTTCATGGAAAGGGTTAAAAAAAACAGAAACCAAACACTATCCAAACACTTACAGCAAATTCAGACCTGCTAACGAGCATGCAAGTATGTAATTACAGGTACATTAATAAGACATTATAATGCATTCATAAGGCTTTATAAAGCAACATGACAACGTTTAGATTCCTCACATGTGTTATAGTATTATACAATTTTTAATTGTACAATTAACATTGTACAGTGCTGTGACTTTACTTAAAGCTCAAAAAGTCATGCCATAATCTATGGTTATAAGACATTATTCCATTTACATCAGAGCAGTTCTCTATGTGTCATTATAGCTGGCTAAAGTTATAGGAGTTATAATGTGCAATGTAACCCAAGGCTCAGATTTTTCTTTCAAGCACTTTGGTATGTGGCTATAAAGCATTATGAATGCTGAACTTATAATACATTATGTCCACCACTTATAATATTATTTTTAAACCTTGTATGTAAATATCATATAACATTACGAGTTTTATCAAGCCTTATAAAAGCATTATAATGTGTAATAAATGTGCTTATAATGCATTATAGACATGACTTTTAGAGCACTGTCAGGGGAAAAAAGAAAGGAAAGCACTACCTGCTGACTTAGAGCACATCAAAACCCTGTAATGAACATGCGAGTCTGTGATAAAACAAAATCATCAGCATCACTCACACACACACGCAGCTGGTGCTGGTTTACACTGTGTTATTGATGCTTGTGTTATTCCTGAGCACCAGCACATGAGGGCATAAGTGAACAAACCAGAGAGTAAAAGCAGACGTGTGTGCTCTCTCCCTTTCTTCAATCTCATTTCCTCGATCATTGCTCCACTGGAGCAATTAGAGGCTAAATGCCTTGCTCAAGGAGAGGGAGGGGAGTGTGTTCCTCATTCAGTCTGTTAGGTGAGGTTAATGGGGAGTACCAGATGTTAAGATGCTTTGGCTAAAATGATGTGCGGAGTTGCGATAGCATCCTCATAGAGATGCACTGTGCTGTATACACATAGCATAATGGGGCAGTTTAATGCGACCAATTTGATATGCAGATGATCCGTGTAGCATAAAGTGCTGCTCATAAGACGCTATCCTCAGCTTCATGGGAGAGAAAGAAACAGATAATATATAATAAAAATGGCCAAGTTTGGATTTCTTATGCCCTCGGTTTTCTCTGCAACATGATGCCAAACAACAAAAGTGCAACACTAATGACACAGAATGCTGTTCAAGCAACACAACCTGCATTTTAAAAGCACATTTCCATTAACTGACCTAGGATTTCTTTTATTTATAACTTCTGGACTGATCAAAAGTGAATCTCTTCTTCGAGCAAATGAACTTTTTATTGAACTTAGGAAAGCAGTGGGCTCATTTTGTTTTCTTCTAAGCATAATGTCGGTCTGTTCATTTTATTTTGTACAATTTTTAAAATCTCACTCTTTGCCACTTGCACCCTTATGTGAGCTGACAGCATCCTGACATGCGGTGTTTATTTTTATTCCCATGATGACCATAAACACCTTTAATTGAGACAGCACAGAGTTCGTAATCTTGTAAATCTGACTAAAGCTATATGATTAGATCTATAGCTTACAACCTTACTATTCTATATGTTTTGATGAGACCGATGACAAGATCAAGCTGTTTTATAGCTTCTTTCACACAAAATCAAAACACCTCTTGAAAATACAGCTGCTGGCACGAACACAAATATCTCACATTATGTTTCACCGTGTATGATTCTGCATACATTTCACATATGTAAAATGAAGAAAACGCATCTTAGTTCTTAGCTGTCATCATGAATTAATACAAATAACGGAAACTATTTCTGCCTCTGAGAAAAGCACAACTTAAATTAACAAAAAAAAAAAAAGACTATATTTAAACGATCCACAGTGCATAAATGGTGCATAATCTGGTGCAAAGTAAGGTGAAAGTGGGTTGTTCTGAGTCTTAAAATTAATCATAGGTGTGTTTTGGGCATAACATGAATTTAAACCAATCAAAATGTCATCTCCCGTTCCTTTTTTAAAAAACGGGTATTCCTGTCTTATGCACTTTGGTATTTAAATGGCAGATTTAAGAAACAAACAGAGATGTTGAAATGAACCACTTGTCCTGATACTGGGACCACAATTAAAACCACAGGCACTGCAGTTAATCTGCTGATAGGGTGGCCCTGGTCATAAAAATTAACCTCCTGATTAATAGTGCATGGGTTGCAGGGGATTGAAATAGACTCAAGTGTCTCCCATTAAGAGAGATGCTGTGTGCGCATTTACGCATTCACAGCAGCCGTATGAATCCTGACTTCCATCAGGGGAGTCTGTCCTGTCAAGTTTATTTTCCTGCTTTAATATTAACAATATTTTGAACAATGACATTAGGTCAATTTTAATTTTGACATTAAAGTAAATTGTCAAGTGGCACGATGCATGGTGGTGTAGTGGTTAGCACTTTAGCCTCGCAGCAAGGAGGCTGAGGGTTTGCATCCCAGTTTAGACAGCCTGCTCTGGATAGAAAATGTGTATGCTTGGTCAGTTCTCCTTACCAAAGTGCTGCCTTATACCTGGAGTTGGTCCTGATAATAGGATGGGTTAAATGCAGAGAATGAATTTGACCATGTGATTGAATGATGACTTTTCGCTGCCTCAAGATAGCAATGTGCCAACAATGCGCCTGACCACACCTCATCTTAAGACCAATACATCCATGGGTGCACAGATTGGCACAAGCGCATTTGCCACTTACACGACATGAGTGTGAAAATGTCAACTGCATAGATCAGAAGCAATGACAGTTGTGCTGTGCTGTGTGAAGCTTTGTGCCAGGCAGAAGATAAGAGCCCCTAGTCTGCTCATCTTTTATGAGATATATAGGCCACCATCATAACTGTTATGTTATAAGAACTAGCAGGCTCGCTACATTATCCAGTCCGAGGAAAAGAAATGAGTTAAATGTCATTTTCTAATATTTTTCTAATCTTTTGATGTTTTTAAAGAAAATGTGTCCTTTACCCACTTACCTGGTTGGCAGTTTGTATGTGTGTGTGTGTATGTGCTCAAGGTGTTTATTCCAATAAATCCAGTCCTCTGATTGGATTATTCTGCCAGCATTTACGTATTCACTCATACGCATATGTGGGTCTGTTGTGATGTTCATCCATACGCTTGATGAGGGTAAAGCAGATTTAAACACTGTAAATAAATGAACATACCAACATTTTATTGCCAAAAGGCATTATGCAGTCCATTGCCATACACCGCCAGCCACATAGTCTGGAGAATATTCTCTTAACCGTCAGTCAGCAGATCTGCAGGACACCAGGGGATACTATCACAGGGTCATGGGCAGTGGAGCGGTAAGCACTTTTAAGCTCTGACATGATAAGTCTTCTACCCAGCATCAGAGTGTTTTGGTGCTGTGTAGATCTGCTGCCAAGCATCCCAAGTCAAAGCAAGTCAATTTTTATTTCTATATGATTTTATACCACATCATAACAGAAGTTATCTCGGGGCACTTTTCATATAGAGAAGGTCTGGACTGTACTCTTTATAATATTATTTGCAGAGACTCAACAGTTCTCTGCATTCCACATCAGTGGATCAGCATTATGCTTAGATACACATTAAAACATGCAGAACAAGAGTTTATGTCGCAACCTCAGACCCCAGGCTGCTGCCTTTGGCTGTAATGGACCAGCAGACTGAATTGTTTGGATGTGGAGAGCCTGCCTAAGGAGACCAGCTGGTACTCAGGGTTCAGCACACGAGTGGGGGCGCCCATTATCTCCTATTCTCATCTGATTACTGATTTTATTTGAACCACCTGCGCATTATAAACCACAGAATCCAAACAAACAGCGTGCCAGTTATTTTCGAATAGATGGAAAACAGTTGCTGTATCCTCAACAGAAAAATATCACTACGAGCTAAGTAGACGTGTTACATCTTAATTCCTCTGCGGCTCCTAATTAGTTGCTGTGCGTGTTGCTTTAAGTCGTGCACATTCATATGCAGTGTAGCAGCGGGTCAGGTCACAGGTGCAGCGGTGAGCAGATGCACACGCCTGCAGGCTTCTTGCTGAAGAGCACTTTGACTAGTGCTGACACAGGGGTCACTACAGTTCAAAAGGGGGGACTTACATAATGTTAACGCTAAGGACAGTCTAATAATATTTATTTTTCTCTTCTTCTAAAAACCCCAATAGTCCTGATTTTTTTTTTTTTTTTTTTCATCTTTTGCCCAATAGGAAAGCCCTGAGAGGCTTCCCTATTAACTGACCTTGTCCTTACTGCATGTAAAGTGAACAAGTGTCAGTGACAAACTGCAGTTTCCTCTGTGAAAATGTTCTAACTGGCCATGAGCAATGCGGCGCGTCAGGATGCGGCACGCCATTTCGAGCAGAACTTATGTCGCACAGTGGGTTTCTACTTATTCCTGTTGCTCGCATTGGAAGCGCTGCAAAACGTGTGATTCATGAAGTTGAAATGGGGAGCTACTTACTTACCTTCTTATTTAAGAAAAACCTAAATAAGGTGTCAGGAGGCGGGAGGGATATCACCGCACAGCTGCCCATCAAGGTAAATTACCCTTGCTGATACCCAGCTGCTTACTGCTGGCTACACTGTATGTCATTTCCAGTAGGAAACATCTAAAAATCACAATATCAAACCTGTGTTTTCTGTTTAAAAAGGACAAACATGGGAGCAGGCGTTCACCCACCTTTTATTTGAACGCTTACACCACCAGTTTGATCCAAACTGCACAGCTGATCAGAGTCACAGGATGAGAAATTAACTCACTAAATTGTCAACATCTGCCAGCCAGACAGATAAATGTTCAAAATCATCCACACTATTTTGTGTCTGAAATCTGAAATCTACTCGCTTACATATTTGCTGGTGGTTGATCTTTATTGGTTTGATTAAGTACAGGTGCTGCTGGAGCTGGAGTTTTTTCTCGGTGAGGAAATAAAATAAATAAAATATTTGCACTTTTTTAAGCAACTGAAGGTCCAATCATCACTAAAGTGTGCAGCCCTGATCAGACATAGTGAGGGGTGTCCTTTCTGGTAGTTTTGATGCATGTGATGCAGACTCTGAGCCGCAGCAGTCAGAGGCAGCGCTCATGTGGTCTGACAGCTGTGTAATATTGTCAACAAGACGAAACTGTTGATAAAGTCAAACGTTTGATCATCTTGTGCCACAGAACTGCATATTCAAACGGATTCAGCGTGGACAGAGAGCGTGCGATGTGACGCGCTGCAACGCGATAGTCTGACACTCGCCTGCAGTTAGGACAAGGTGTTACACTGGCTCAGAATCCAATTCGAGATTCATAGGATCACTTGAGAAACTCTGCATTATCAGAGCTGCTGCAGCCGTTTATCAGCAGCACATCTCTGAGGTCCTCTGACCAGGATTTGTTGCTTGTTCCTCGCCCCAGCCTCAGAACTAAAGTAGACTGTGCCTTTGCAGTGGACACCATTAAAAACACTTGCCTTTATTAAATTTTATTTTACTTTTATGTTGTGTCCCCATTTAATGCCTTTCTTTTGTCTTTTATTGTGAAGTGTTTTGTGAGCTTATCTAGAAAGGTGCTATATAAAAGAAAAGTTTTCAGACTTACTTATTGTCCCTTATTCTAAAGACTGATCTTATGGAACACACAACCAATTATGGATACAATCCTCTGGCAAAGGTTT
>JAJHUR010104716.1:1308-14982 GCA_027495735.1 Lutjanus campechanus | reverse complement strand
CTCGACTATGTAGGATTTACGGAAGACGAGTCCCAGGCGTGGCTGAGGAACTTCCGTCTTTTACAGCGCAAAAATGGTAAGTCTCTCGCACTAAATGTATCTTTATATTTTATTTTTTAGCCATTTATCCCCGCTAACTACGGCTACATTCGAGGCGAGATAAGCTAGCTAGCTATGTGTTTCTCATAGACGGGGTTTCTGGTTGGCTGCAGTGAAATGAGAGGACAGGCATCCTTGATACGGTTTGCAGAAACTAAAGTGATTGAGCTGAGCTGTCTTTTCCTCTCGGCCCCCTTTTCTTCTCGCTAATGTGACAGTGGCTCCATAAAGCTCTGTCATTAGACGGTAGAAAAGCTCTTCATATCTTTTGTTATAGGCAGAATAATGTAGATAGACGTAAATAATTTGGATGGGCTGCAATCTCGGTCACCTGAAAGCATCACACTTACGAACGCCAATGCAAGCAAAATCTCACCTCAAATCTACCACAGCATACAGATTTGCATCAGGTTTATAGTAATTTATAGTTTATAGTTTTTTTTTTGTAAAATGACTGTTCATGTTTCTATCTTCAAAATATTAAAATGATAAACTGTAGGTGGGTTGTAACTGAGAAGTAGCCACTGCATTTTGGTTCCTGATAAAACATGACCTCATAAACTGACCCTGGTGGTGGACTCACCCATGTACCCTGATCTAAATCACAAATGCATCATCGAACAAGATCTTCTCTCCAGTGGGACCCACCCTGACATTGAACTCATTCAATTTCTCCTCCAGACAGCGACTCTGCGCCCCTATTTAAACGCTGTGAGGGCCACCCTCCAGGCTGCCCTCTGTCTGGAGAACTTCTCCTCTCAGGTGGTGGAGCGTCACAACAAGCCAGAGGTGGAGGTCAGGTAGGTTTAGTGGCATGAGTTTGGATTCAGCAGTATGACTTGGTGTCCCCCTGCTTTGCTGTCTCCTCTTTCTCCTGCCCTTGAGCTGTGTGCAGATCATCTACAGCTGTCACACAAGTGTGGACTTGCAAAAGAAAATGTAGGAGGAAAAAAATTGCACAAGCATGGGCAAGGCTGTAAAATTAGCCAGAGGGGACTTGCTGCAGCCTGTTTGCAAGTGTCTTCCTAATACAATGTAAAGATTGAGGATTTTCTCTATAACTTTTAAGCCACAGCACATTATGGAAATAGCAATATGGCCAAGTGCGCTTTCCAAATTGTAGCTGCAATTTTTGATAATGATCAAATGTTTGACAAAGCAGTTTTATAATGAAATACTGTAGTGCTGCAGAAATGCCCTGGCCTAAAAAATAATCTTGTTCTCCAGATGTAAGAAAACACATTTGTTTGGTACAGACCCCCAAAATGTCACATCACATCATCATGATTTTAAGTTTGTTTTTTGTTTTTTTTGTTTTTGTGAAAATAGAAATTGTGATGCAAAAGTGATCATTCTCATTAATCATGAATAGTATTTCAATCGCAATGTCTGTAAAAAATAATTGCAAATGATTTTTACAATATTGTGCAGCCCCACTTGTAAAGATCTGTGTAGACCCATGCAGGTTCTAACACACAACAGTAACGTCCATCTATTCTATCCTGTAAACACAATAGTTTAAAACTTAGCAGACCGGTTTTTATCTGTAATGGATGGATTGTGGTGTGGTTACAGGAGCAGTAAGGAGCTGCTTCTTCAGCCCGTGGTGATCAGCCGTAATGACAAGGAGAAGGTTCTCATTGAGGGATCCATCAACTCTGTCAGAGTCAGCATCGCTGTCAAACAGGTGATTTAAAACAGCAGGATTTTGACTGTTTTTTAGTTATGAGCTGTTGACATTCCTTAATTTTCTTACACAGTCTTATATGCATTTAAATAAACACTGATTGACTGCAGGCTGATGAGATCGAGAAGATCCTTTGCCACAAGTTTATGCGCTTCATGATGATGAGAGCCGAGAACTTCTTCATTCTGAGGAGGAAACCAGTAGAGGTAAGAGTGGTGGAGGGGCTCATGTGGGTTGTGTTTAGTTGAATTTTTTTAAAAATGAGAGACAAAAGAGGAATCAATATACAGTGACTGTATGGTAATGAAAAAATGAGGAACAGTGTGAACATTTTAAATGGAAAATCCCTCTTCCTGCTCAGATTTCAATATTTACAATTTATATTCCAGGGATCATGTCAGTCAACCTGCCATTATTTTGGTAGTATCATGTGTTGTTGTCCAGCAGATGAAAATATAAACAGCCAAAATATCTGGTGCAGTAAAATAAAAATATCTAAAAAATAGCATATATTAATAAAATGTAAGTGAATTACTTGTGATTATTTTCATTGTAATATTAAAGTCTGCTGCATGCAGCGCATACAGCTGAATAAACAGCGACTTGCAAAAATGACATTACTTGGTATGTCTGGATGAGTGGTGCTATCCACAGTACTGAAGGGAGCGTTGGGGGATTTAAGTCTGGAAGTTTCAATGAGCATTTAACCCTTTGTTTTGTTATATATGAGCACATCCTCTATGTGTCTCGATGAGGAAAGGACCAAGAAATGATTTGACATGCTGTGTAAAACAAATGTCTGGTAGATATTCTGTATGTCGGGATTTCTGTAATATTATTAAACTCTGGTATATTCCTATGAATACTATTAAACAAGTGATATTTTTGTCTAATTTGTTGACTGATATCGGCCTCCTGTCTCCTTTCTCTCGCACTGTGATTTCAGGGATATGACATTAGCTTCTTGATTACCAACTTCCACACGGAGCAGATGTACAAACACAAGCTGGTGGACTTTGTCATCCACTTCATGGAGGAGATCGACAAGGAGATCAGCGAGATGAAACTGTCCGTTAACGCCAGGGCCCGTATCGTCGCCGAGGAATTCCTCAAAAACGTAAGAAACTTGTTCTCTCCTCTTAGTGTGTTATTTTGTTTTTTTTTTTTTGCTATAATTGTGTACAAATGTTCTTTATTGGAACAGACAGAACCGGAAAATAAGTTGACTTTTCTTCTCCACAGTTCTGATGACCGTGTCGTCTGTGGTCCCACACAAGTTGGGAAAACGCTGCAAGGGCCAATCAGACCAAGAGAGGAGAACTAAAGGGGTAAACAGCCAATCAGCAAAGAGACGAGAGGAACGTGACCAATCTGGCGATGACATCCTTCGCGCCCGTCTCGAGTATTTCCCTGTACTCATGAATATCGATGACTGTATATAATGAAATATTTACCAGTTTCATTTTCAGCCACTTAGAACAAATCCCCAAACAAAGGCGGGTCCTTAAAGTATTAATCGAGTTGATATCCATGAATACAGGGGCAGTGAGAACGTCTTGTTGCAAATCAAATGGCCAGGTTTTTGTATTTTTGTGTATGTGAGTCTGTATGTTCTGTCACCGTCGTTTCAAATTTGTCTCCAAAATTTCTCTGTTCAGGAAACTCACATTTGAGGAAAGTAGTCTGTGTGGCGTTTAATCGCAGGCATGGAGCAAGAGCTGTCTGTAAAGAAGCCACCAAAGCCCATGTATGAAAATAATGAAAGATAATAAAACTGTTGTTTATATCTTTGGTGTTCTTACTTAAAAACCGTCAGCTATTCTGTCGTTCACAGTGACCATGTTGTGCTGCTGCTGCTGCTGCTGTGCCTATAAATGGCTTTAATTCTGCTTCTGAGGAAGTTGTTTTTAGTCAGCACTTTGGCCACATTATACAGTTACTGTTATTTCAGATGTGAGGAAGAGGAAGTAATACCTTCATGCTGCAGACGGTGTGTGAACTGTTCTTGCACAAAATTTATTCAAATTTTTGACTTAATCCAGTTTATCGAACTATAGATCCACTATAGATCCACAGAGAGAAAGTAAAATAAGATGAACTGCTTTTTAAATTCACTTTTATTGCCATGGGTATATTTGCTGGACATGCAATGGCTCCTTATGGCTACACACCTCCTACACAAGGCCTGTACCGCTACTGTTGCTTTGCTCAACTGCACTGATGTAATAATGGGTAAAGAAGGGTTTCTGTTTAAAGAGGCAGTTCACCTCAAAATCCAAATACATATTTTCCTGCTTACCTGTAGTGCTAATTATCCATCTATATCAGAGGTTCTTAAACTTATTACTTAAAATACGCATTTTTTAATTTAATTTATTCATGGTCAGACATCCGGAATGATTTGCCATAACAAAATGACATTTATCCAACTCATATAACTTTAAAGCAACGTACATTCAAGTTCAAGATAGTCAAAAAATACATTAGAGTGTAGTAGCAGACGCTGATCAGGAAGTGGAAAGGGGATGACAGCAAATTCTCCAGTGTTAATGCGTGAACTCAGCAGCAGCAACACACAGCACTCTCTCCAACAGTTAATGTTGCCATGACGATGTCAACGATAGGGAAATTCATCTCGGGACAGGATCGCTGTGAATGATCCCCATTCAGTGTGACTAACAGTTTATTGATCAATAGAAAATGTATTTCAAAATAGAAAATGTTACACTTTATTGTGCATTGTATTCATAACAGGAGATACGGGCTGGATTGGGATTGACTTGCTATTCAGACCATATCTGGATCTTGACCCGGACTTTGAGAAAGCCCTGATTGTTTTGGTGTGCGTTGCAGATTTTTGTAGGTATCAGCCTCAGAGATGTCTTAACTTCTCTTGAATATAATAGAAGTGGATGGCACTCGTGTTATGGTGCTCAAAATGCCAAAAAAATAATAATAATTTGAAAAAATCAACAGCAATGTCTCTTCGCAGAAATCATGAGCCACAGACCTTGTTGTGAGCCATTTCATGTAGGAACTATTTTCTTTTTACTGAACTATATCAGCCAAGTGTTTCAAAACGTAGAAAGAAGTGTGCATCTACTCATGGAGGAGAGGTTACAGCTCAGCTGAGGGGGGCACTACTAATGTTTACATGCCGCGCTGTTATAAGCATGAGCCTCTCGCCCATGAGTAGATACACTTCTTTCTGTTTGGTGATGTGGTTAGAATGAAAATAGTCCCTACATGAAACCGCTGTCAACAAGATCTGTGGATTATCTTGAGTAACTGGGAGAGAGTGCCATTTAGTTTCATTACATTCAAGATAAGTCAAACGTCTCTATGGTCGATATCTAGATTAATAAATAGCACTAAAGGTAAGAGGAAAAATATGTGCTTGGGGTGAACTGTCCCTTTAAGCCACTTTAGGGATTCAGGGGAGCTTCATGGCCTAATTTTTGATTGTAAAAGTGATAAGATAAGACAGATAATAGATAAAGTTATCTCCTGGACACTCCCTGCTTGTGGTCATATATTTTCACCCTGTCATCCCAGTTCACCTGTTTGATTCTGATCATGCAGCTGCCATCTCCTCTTGCTTATACTTGTCCAGTAGAACATTAACTGGCAACAATTTTTTATATTTCATTATTATTTTAGTGAAAAGGGGTAAAAATTCACAGGTTTTAGCTTCTCAAATGTGAATATCTTCTGGTTCATTGAGTAAAATCTTTGGGTTTGAGACAGCTGGTAGGACAAAACAAGATAGTTGAGAAAATGTGATGGCTGTTTTTTTCCACTATTTTCTGACTTTGGGTCAGAAGTTCTCAATTTTTTAGGGTCATGACCCCTACAAGAATTATGTCACTGGTACATGTTAAAACCATTCCCCCAATCTAAAATGCAGCCCTCATTTCCCATCATGCTTGCAGGACTGAGGTGTTTGATATTTTAAGTTATAAAATGCAAATGTTACTTTTTGTTTGTGTTTGTACAGAAGATGCTCTTTTATGTTGGTAACTTGTTATTTTTGCGCTGGTTTATAGTTTTAACAGTTGGTGAGGTGGCTGTTATTTCCTGAGGCCAACTGGATTTTACATATTTTTACGCTGATTGTTTTTAAATGACTGAGAACTGCTTCCTGCCTCTCATTCTCTGCTGCTTCCCACAATATATTTTATTTTATTCTCCACAACCATCCAGTGACCCCCAGAAATTATCTGGTGACCCCCAGGCTGAGGACCACTGGATTAAGTCAGAAAGTAGTGACAGATGAATGGAAATGAAAGTAATCACCACTGCAGCCCAAATAAATAATTAAACCCACAGTAGAGAGAGAATGACAGGTCGGTTTATAAAAATAACACATCTTTATTATAGTGGAGTTGGGACATACAACTTCATTTTCACATTTCTAGTACCTTGTGTGCACAGATGTGTTTTCATTTCATTGAAGGTCTGTGTGTTGAATCATCAGCTGAAGAAAGTCATCAGTATAAAGTCGAAGCGACTGTTTGTTTTCACCGTGGAAAACCTAATAATAATAATTTCCCAGTCCTTCCTTTCATTCATTGAATCAGTACATAGTCAAAATAGTTTTTAGTATAATATTCCAAGTAGGTTTGTAACCTTCAAATTGCACATTATCACTGAAGACACCTTCACACAAAACAGTAATTGCACAGTACAGGAACATGTCACACATGTAGCAGAAGGTCACATGATCATTTGATGAAACCACATGGTTAATACTTAAAAATAGACCTACACATATACAGTGTACCATGTAACTTTCACATATGAACACTGAGGCCCAAACACATAATATGTTCAGGATACGCTCCTTCAAATCCTCTTAAAAAGACGGAGAAAGAGGTGCAGGTGTGCATTTTTGTGTGTGGCAGAGGTGCTGAAGGAGCAGGAGGAGGCACATCACCCAGACGGTCACCACTGTGAACAGGTCGTGCAGACTGGGAAAGTGACATAACCACAGGAGTCCATCAAACGGGAGTGAGAGAACGAGACCGCAGCCCCACTGATGTTCCAGCAGGCGGTCAGAGGTGAGGAGGGACGGTCTGCAGGGCGTCTTCGGGTGTACGATGGATGTTCACATTCTGGAAAGAGGAACGCATCAGCGTCAGATACCTACTGAATGAACACTGCACGTGTGTATGAACACATTTACAGGGAGGCGAGAGAACAACAAAGCTTTGTAGTTGTGATTCTGTGACCACACATCAGACGCAGCAGGAAAGTTACATGCAGTGTCATGCTGTGTATCTGTTGTGTCTGTCGTAATGTAGTCTGTATATAGCAGATGTCATGGTGTTCAAGACAGTTTTCCATATTGGAAAAGTTATGATTTTTTTTTAATGATGAACATGCAATTGATTTGACCTCTTTGAAACAGTTTTTTCAGGTTCCTTTGAAAAGGCATTAAAGGGCAGATTACCAGACCCATTTCTATGGAATAATATTAGGGCCAGGCATAAGGGGGTAAAATGAAAGGAGGAAGATTTTATTTTTTCACTTCGAGAATGCAGTTTAGCATAAAGTCAAAATATAGAAAGAAAAAAAAAAAGTCAAGTCAAGAATAAAGTCAAAATGACAAGAATAAAGTAGAACTGTTGCAAAGTTGGAAATAAACTTGAAATCTCAAGAACAAAGTCGGACAGTTGAAAATAATGTTGAAAAGTCAAAAATAAAGTCAAAATGTTGAAAATTAAGCTGAAATGTCGAGAATAAAATTGAAATGCCTATAAAGTTGAAAAGTCAAGGTTAAAGGCAAATTGAGAAGTACAAATGTTGAAAAGTTGAAAAAAATAAACTTGAAATGTTGTCAGGAATGTCAGGAATAAGTATAAGAACCAGGCATAAGAAAAATAAATTACAGTTAATTTATATGAGTTTATATACATTTTATTTAACCAGATAAAAGCCTTGATGGAATTAAAAATCTCTTTTTCAAGAGTGAACGGGTCAAAATGGCAGCATAAAACATCATAAAGTCAAAATGTTGACAAAGTTGAAATACCATTTCAAGAAAAGTGGACTTCATAGCAGACAGATGCTGTCATCAACATAAAACGAGTCATTGTAGCAGCATTTGTTCATCACATGATTTAACCAGTTTTTTTTCATGGTTTATTTTGATCATTCCATCACAAACATGCAAGCAACTGTTGTCTTTATATTTTCTGGTCCCTGCAAAGATGATATCATCTTTTGCTTTCAAGAAATGACTCAGCCTTTTAACAAAGTGCCAGTATTATTTGCTGTGAATAATAAGTGCACATGTTGTTATGACTCTAAATCTAGAAAGAAAGAAATCTGTGTGTGACACAGTGAGTGGTTTGTGCAGGCTGATGAATGGCAGCACTTTCTTATGCACCCCAGTGGAGCCTTTGCATATGAATGACTGAGGAAATCTCCGTCTTAAGTTTGCACAGCACAGACAAGCAGGAAGGACACTGCACTGAGCACTTGATCTGTAGATAGTAAGAATAGAAAGGAAGTAGCTGGTTTCTTTTCATCTCCAGGTAATATGACTAAGACAGCTCAGCAGACCAGACGCGTTTTTGTCTTACTTCACTTTCAAAGTACAGCATATAACCCAATATCATAGCTTTCAGAATACAACTTTCATGTCAAACTTTCTAAAAATGAAGCACAAGAAGAGCGTGGTACGGATACATGTAATGGTTGAGTGGAGTTTATTTAAAAACATTAAACAGAAATATCTTCGTCTCAGTTCTGATCAGTGACTGGAACCTTCACATTGTTGAACAAAAAACAAAACAAAACAATAAAACAACGTATGTGTGTACTTCCAGGATCTTCATAAGACAGTGTTAAGACATTCTACATCTAGAGACAAACTGTAACACTTAAAAAGGAGATAGACAGTCGATTTTTATTGTGCAAAATATTAATAAGCACAGCCTTGTTTCAAGTTGTGCTGTAAAACTAAGATTAGTGTCGTCTGACTTCTGGGACACTGGTTAAACTTAAAATAGTTAAAAATCAGTTTAACAGACAAAAATCAAGGAGGAAATAATTTAATCAACAAAAAAACGTGCCAGAGTTTCATTACTTCACAGTTGGGATTACAGTATCAGTTCAAAAAAGAAACAAAAAAAAAAACCTTCATTGGCTTTTCATTCATTCTCCAAAAATGGGAGAACGTGTGTGACACAAGATCTGTGTCATATGATTGATAATCAAAATTAGAAACTGGATTCCAGTCAATTACCACCATCATCACGTTTTTAAGTATCGGTGGAAGAAAAACAGAAGATAAGAACGGTGAAGAGTGATTTAATCGAAGGAAGGTGGAGAAGAAAGACTAGAGTTTGGCAGGAGCATTGTGCATCTGAAGGGTGGAGTGTGCGTAAAAAAGGGTAAAGGAGGTTGGGGTTGGGGGGTAGGGGTGAGGGGTACTGCCTCATTGGTGAGCTGGCACTGTTAGCAAAGCCTCCTCTGACATCCGCGACACGTCTACGTTCTGTTTGACAAAAAAACAATAAACACACAAAGAGGGGGAGGGATCAAAACACATGGGAGATATGAAATCCACTGCACATACACTGGGGAAGACCCTGACAGATAGATTCAGTTTATAAGTATATTTTTCATATTGTTGAGGTTTTTATTTCTGTCTTCATCAGTTATGTGTCAGCAGTGCAAGTCAAGGAGGAATTAAGCACGTATGCTTTTCTTACGTTCATTTAATGCTTTTTCTTAGAAAATTAGACAGTTTCTCAGACTTAAAAACATTATGAACAATCATCTAGAAGTCCCAAATTCACCTGTAAGTGTAAATAAATGATCCTGATAGTACTGATTTTCTAAGCCTTACATATCACATTACTCATACACACTACATACTGTACATTTACTGCCATAATGCAACATTTGTAGTATGACCTGTGTATTTTAGATGCCCTGTTTGTACAGTTTGTTCAAGGCAGGAATGTTGTGCATGAACATGAAATGGGCAGTCATTGTTGTTCCACCATTAAACCAGCAGCAGAGGTAGTCACAGAGTCAAGTCAAAGCCTGTGTAAAATGGAGGAGCCAGTAGGATCGGACACTGACACTGTTGTTACATGTCTCCTTTGTAGGGTTGGGTATTGTTTGGATTCTAATTATTCTGATTGCTTTTCTGCTTTTTCACGATTCTCAATTCCACTTCTTTAAGTGTCCTCCTGAATTCTTCACAGCAGAGTTGTGTGAAACAGTAAACACCACAGGTAAATGTTATCTGCAGAGGTGTATTTCTGGGTTCTTGAATATTTTATGGTAAATTTAGGCTATTTTACTGCAACAATAAAGGAGTATCCCGTTTGGAGAAAAAAGCTAGACTCTCGATTTAATAAAACACATGCATTAGGAGACAGGAGGACATGCATGCATTCAACGTGCAGGTTCATCATTAAGTAGATGTACAGTAGTTCTTTGCAGCACATGGTTTAATTTGAAACTAGCACAAGTGAAACCTGCATAGTGATCGATGAGCAGAATCAAATTACATTTTTGTGGGAATTGTAATTTTAATAACCATTCTCATTTGGAACTGGTTCTCAATGCCCTACCCTACTCTTATGCTTGCGGAGAACTGGCTTACTGCCTAAAAGTCACACACTGGGGCAGCATAATGTCGTCATTATTGTTTGGGTCAGTGTAAAAAAGCAAAGCCAGTTTAAGGACATGTCTTCTTAACAGCAGTCCTGCAGAATCTCAGTTTAAAAGGGGCTACTAAGAACTATCCATAGCTGTTGCATCATAATTGTGTGACTCCTTTTATCAGTGCTTTTCATCATCAAATCCTATACGAAACTGTAACATCGTCCACTCAGAGATGAGTTTATCTAAAGGGCGTGAGCATGAAAAGCAATAGGAGCATTAGTCATAGTTTCTGTTGTGTTGTGATAACATGTAATCCACACATAATCCCACAAAAAGACCTGCTCTGAGCTCATTGCTTTTCCATAAAATCATGGCCAACAGAATGAACTGCTAACAAAAAAAAAATCTGTACTGTCCTCAAACACTATCATGTGACACTGTGATTTGTACTGTGTGTGTCTGCATGTTGTTCTACCCACCTCTGGTCTTTCTCGGTGTGTGTTGACTGCTTCCACATTTAAGCTGATGGACTCCACCTTACAGCCTGAGCATGTTGACAGAAGATTGGTTTCATTAGTTCAAGGTGTCAGACTGTTTTTTTTTCATTTCTATTCATTAAAAATAGATTTTTTTTATGCATTATATGCTAACAGGAGACCAGACCTACCGTAGGCCACCGGCGTTAGCTTCAACACAGTGTGCAACGGGCACTTCAGATACGGCAGCTCTTCTGTGGGAGAGACAAACCAACAGTTCATGAAACAAGCTGAACAAACAAGGAAGTCAAATTCCTCTACAGAACTCCAAGATACTTCTTTGAATCTATCCTTTATTCTTTATTTTGCAACTGGTAACATTTGAAGCTCTGTCTTGAGTGAGGATGCAACAAGTTAACTGACATTAGCAATATTACAGGAAAAACAGTGAACAGGATGAATAAGAGTGACTGACTTCATTCTTTTTTAACTTCATTCAGTCATTATTAGTAAAGTAGTAGTGTCATTAAAATCCTAATGATACCTATCCCTGGTTTTGAGATACATTATATATTCTTTAGTATTTTGACAAATCTGAGATAACCTAATTATTTTTTTATCTAACAGTTTTTGCTACAGTCACCTGGTCTACAACATGGAAATCAGGTCAGTCAGCCAGGACTGAAACACGCTAATCAATCTGCGTGCTATGAAAGTGTGTCACAGCTTTACACCAAATGTGTCACAGCCTGCAAAAATTGTATCCAGTGTCTCATTTAAAATGAGGCATAAACTGTGAGAATAAGAGGAAAAAATCACCTTTGAGATAAAATGATTATGTGTGATCTGTAATCCCTATTGAACCATTATTTTGTAATGTTTTAAAACTTACTTTGTTGTTGAACCCATTTTTCCCTGAATTTAAGTTATCAAGTTCTACTAGGTGAATTTAGTGACTTCTTACAATTCCCACAATGCTGTTCAACAACTGCTGAAGAAGTCAAGTAAACAGAATGTTTGATTGCATTTGTGCATGTTTCTGTATGTGTGCTAAAGAAGGGGTTCCCTCCAAATACCATTTGCTTATGGCCATGGTCCCCTTTTTGTGAGGTGTCCCATTCTCCTTCACCTTCCCTCCAATTTGCTGAGGCCCCGCTGGCGCCCCCTGGCAGCATCACTTTGAAGATCATTTTGCTAAAATGTCAAATTTGAAGACCCCTACCTTTGGCCCCATAAGTTCCTTGAGGTTCAGTTAAAGGACTGACCTGCTGTCTTGTCCAGGAAATAAGCCAACAGGCAACGCATGACGGCCTGGTGACAGATGACCAGCACGTTCTCTTGCCGCTCCAGCTCCATGATGACCGGCTCCAACCGCTGCACCAGGTCCTCATAGGACTGAGTCAGAAACAGACACAAAAAGAGGGAAATCAGACAGATGGAGAGTAAAGTGCTACACTACCAGAAACAAATAAAACTGAGAAAGAGCTGTGAATCTGCAAATTCTAACTCCAAAAAAAATTTTCTTCGCACTTTCTGCTAAATAATGAATCTCAGATAAACAGATTGACATTTTAGCAGATGGAGAAATCCATACAAGCTGTCTAGACCAACGGCAGCTTTAACAAGATTCCCCAAAGGCCGGCATCAGCACTGTTCGCCTGGGGAGCCGACTAATGCCCATATCCATCTTCCTGTGTTAGATTAATGGAGGGGTAATGGGATGGACTTAAGGTGAGAACAGACCAGCAGGCATTCAGACACACAGTAAACAACACACACACTCACACAGACTAATGTGAAGTCTTTGTTTACTGCCGTCTGGTGTTTAGCCAAATCTGTCTTCAGAGGCTGCTTGTCAAAGCTGAGGCTCATTAGCAGAGAGTTAAGTGGCCAGTAGCCATCTGGATGCTGTTTAATTGTGTTTGTGGTTACGTGTGAGTCCTTAGATTCACAAAGGAGCAGCAGCTCTGCACTGACAGATTCCAAAATTCAAACAGAGATGCACTGTCTGCAAGCACGGCACCTCAGTGTTAGCTGGAAAAAAACACCCTTGGTTACATAACCACATTGCATCATTAGACAAAGGCATCAAATTTTAGACACTGACCTCTCCTTTCGGGTACCGATAACGGTATTTGTCCTGGTCCCTCAGAGCAAACTCCAGAGGATAGTGGTCCTGGATCTCTTCGTACATCATCTCCTCACATACACCCTTAAAAAATACATCACGCACAGATTAAACTCCATAAACGCTACACAAATCAGCAAAGAGCTCCGCACAGCAGTTAAGAACTTAATACCAGGCCTCCTACGCCTTTTCCAAAGTCAAATTCAGGCCCTTTTAATATTTTCACAGCACATTTTCATGCTTTTCCAGCACCTATAATGCAATTATAAAAGTAATGCAGTTGCAATTTCAAGGACTTTATCCAAAATCCAAGCACTTCCCAAGCCTTGAAAACACTATGATCAAATGTAAGGGTTTTTAAGGATTACAGCACCTGTATGAACCCTGTAATACTCACTGCATCAATCTCGTTCAGGACCTTCCACTGTTCATAGGGCACATTGAGAGCTTCAGCTGTCTGGATGGTTCTCTTCATCTGACTAGTCCACACCTTCAGATCGCTGATGCCCTGTGACTGGATGAACTGGCTCAGCTTCTTTGCAAACTGCATAAAGAAGGAAAAAAACAAACAAACAAGATTTATTTTTTGCTAACTCATCTAGTTCAGCAAAAATAAACTTCTCTGAAGACAAACTGATGCTGAAAACGTTTGATGT
>JAJHUR010104713.1:0-60387 GCA_027495735.1 Lutjanus campechanus | reverse complement strand
TCCTGTTGCTCGGAACACATCAGGACGCATTAGCGTTAACACCACAAAAGATATGTGGTCAAATGTGTCCCAGACCACCTCAGCAGGTTGTTTGAGTAATCGGATCACAATGTTTTTTGGCGGTCAGAGTATTTTGTGCCGTCTACTTGGAATGTGATTGCTCAAGCTGCGTTTTAAAACCAAGTATTGTGTGACGGTCCTGTTCAAGCTATCTGACTAAACTCGGTTCTGCACACAGCTGCATGTGAAGTAGCTGTAGATTACATAAACCAACCATTTAACTCTGGAAAATGACTTGATAGTCTCTAATCTCAGTTTTTTACAGTTACATTCATTCATCCAAGTTTAGGAGGTATGTTTAACATGTTCACCACCTGGGTGAATATGTTACCAGTGGCCGACTCAATCTGACATCTATTTTGATACAAAAAGAAGACATAAATGGGACCTAAAACAAACTAAAACTTTGTTTCATGGTGGGGCTAGAGGAAGAGTCAGGGGAGCACCGAAATGAATTCATTCTGTGGGATCAAGTCATTGTGGTAATCAATCTAGTAGATGTTTTACTAGATAAGTTAAAGATTTGACCTGCAGGTGACACTAGGGGAAAGGTCAAGATATCACCCAAGTCAATACAATTCATCCTTCAAGGACCGTATATTCCTATAGAGTGTCAGTCGTTTCAAATCAGTAGGATTCATCCTGTGGGGAGAGTGAATGTCTTCATGACAATTCATCAAATAGTTCTTGAGATATTTCAGTCAGGACTAAAGTGGTAGACCAAAAAACAGACTGACATTGCCATCCCTGAAGCCATATTCAGTCCAAATGATGTAATAAGTGGTATTTGCAGGGCAAACATAACACGAAACTGACCCGCCTAGTTTGGTGTCCTACTTTGAACAGTTCTTGTGTCTGTGTTTTATTGAAATATCTCTAAATTGCTTGCTCTGTTCAGAGCGAGAGGATGGAGTCTTTCCCAGCACACATTGGCTGCGAAGCAGGGTTCACTCTGGACGGGTCGTCAGTCCTTTCACGGGGCTAACACACACATAGACTGACAAACACATGCACACCTACTGGCAATTTAGAGCTTCCAATTTCACCTAACCTGCATGTGTTTGGACTGTGGGAGGAAGCCAGAGGAGAGCCACACAGATACAGGGAGAAACACGCAAACTCAATTCGAGCCCAGGACCTCGTTGCTGTTTGGTGACACTTGGTGTTTGTGCTGCCTTCAAGGTCTTTTTTAGCATCGCTCACCCTTTGGATTTCATTCTAAAATAAACTTCAGTATGCAGAGATATTCAGCACAGAAACAGTTTATTTACATGTAGCCTTGGATTCTGAGAATTTTGAAAAGAGCATTAGTGATGTTTGGGAGCTCAAGACTCAGTGTGTCAATCTGAAGGATGATTCCTCTGCCGCTGTGTTGATTAGGCTGTCTACTGAAAACACTTCGAATGCAGCTGTGTTTACACACATTACTGCTGGCAGGAAAATGTGAAATGCACATACACTTACACGTTAATCTTCACTCAGATAACGTTAATCATTACTCTGACTGTGAAATTAGGCCAAATTTGATATTTTTAAACAAACCGAAGGTTTTATTTTTAGAAATAGTTTGACTGTACCGTATTTCTTCAACATATCTGACTCAAAATACATTATGGCAGGGTGTTATTTCATAGTCAGACACCAAATATCATGAAAACGGCAACCAGGTAGACTCCACACGTACTGTAAGCCAAGTAATAATTTGCCGTGGGACTGGACGCTCCAGTGGGTGTGTTGTTCCGTGGTGTCTCATCAATTACATTCCCTGGGAGAAAACACCCGGCTGTTTTCTGTTTCTTCGGATGCCGGGGTTAATGGTGCTTTTCTCAAACGCCTCTGCCAGCCAGTAATTGGAGCAACTTAACAATCATAAGTGCAGTCTTTGTAGTGCAGGGAGCACAGGCTGAATACAGCTTTATTAAGTATAAAAAGCCAACTTTTATTGATTGACCTCTTGTTCATTCCTCATTTTTCACATCTCCGAGCCTCTCTGTTTTTGTACATTGAAAAAAAGAGAAACTACCAACCATCTTAGAAGAACATTTAATGAGAAGAAAATACTTGCATGTTCTTGTTCCTTTCAATGTGCATTTGAAAGCGTCTGGATGCTTGCCTAGAAGATTAGAAGATTTAATTATTAGTGGTGAAAGGAAAACAACCTGTTAATTTGTTTTGGCATTTTTATAACTTCTTCAAAACCAATGAAATAGATTATCTAAAACATTTAGGTATTTTGCTTCCTGCACATTACCAAGTAGGTTTGTCTCAGGTCAGCACTGGGCTAATCAATGTCATTTCGTTTAAAGTTCCCATGAAGTCAAAATCAACTTTTAAGTGTTTTTATCACATATTTGCACCATATGTCACAAAGAGCAGCAATCACAAAAAAGTAATTTTGTAGGAATTCTCTGTTATTTTTAATGGCATTTCAGAGGTTGCATTTTCCTGGAAAACGTTAATGCCTCATCCTGCACTCTGGGCCATACACTAAATTTGCCTCCATTGAAACCCTTTCTCGCTTATTGTGTCACTGCAGCATAGAGGGTGAATACGTCTGTTTCTGGAGTGTTTCTGAAGGCCACGACTGACTGTACAAAAGCACAATTTTTTAACTTTAGTCACAGATTTGGGTGAAACTGGATCTGCTTCAACTCTTGGTTATTTTTACATTACAGAGTTTCCTGATGGACAGATAGCTTGCGCAGCTTAGTTGTTGCTAAAGTAGCTAGCCATGACAGCTACAGTAGCAGGCAGCAGAACCAGGCTCAGCAGTCTCCCAGTGACCACGTCCAGTCACTAGGACAGCCACAGCCTTTGGAAGCAACAGGAAATAGAGGACTAAGGTCATTTTTGGAGTTTCCTGATAAATCAATAGCCTTATTTGTTGGTAAAATAATTTAGCCAACTGCTAACTACCGTTAGCTTGGTTAGCTGTGACTCATCCCTGGGGTGCCAGGAGCCAAGTTTGGGGGGAAAAAACCCTCAGTACTGTAGCTTATTCCCTGTCATTAAACCCTCTTTTGGTCTTGGGGGCAGTTTTAAGGTTCATTTTCGGTACTAAGGAAGCCCTCTGTCCGTATTCTGTGTTCATTTTGTCCGTATTTGAGCACGGTTTCTGACGCTTACTAGATACGGTCCGAATGAAACAGTATCGGTGATACAAAGTGATGTAGTAAATGACTGCACAGACCACCGCCATCTAACGTTTGCCTCTTTCTCAATAATTGATTTATCGGTTTGAGTCATTTTTCAGAAATAAAGTCAAAATTCTCTGACTCCAGCTTCTTACATATAAATGTGTTTTTGATTCTTTACTCCTCTATGACAGTAAACTGGATATCTTTGGGCTGTGGACCGAACAAGACATTTGAGGATGTCATTATGAGCTTTGAGAAACACATGACAGTTTATAGGCAAACAATTAATCATTTAATCAACATAATAATCCACCAATTAGATTGTTAGTAGCAGCCCTAAAATGAGCCTTTAGTTGGTCACCGCTTTCATCTGTGTTTAACAACAATCAGTGTCCACATCGAGTCCAGTACAGTAATAAGCAGTCCACCCGTTGTTTCATGGGAGCTTCAAGATTTCCTGAATTGCATTCAAAATTCAGAATAACGCCTGCTCAATGGCGTGCAACTGATGCTAGGCAAATGCAGGACACCATACAGTTTGCAAGAATTTTTATTTTCCTGTTTTGATGCCATGATTTTATCAAATAGTTTCAATTTATTGAATAATCTTTGAATTTCAATAGTCAGTTGAAGGAGGACAAGCTGTGGAAGCCAACTGGGTCTGTTTTGTTTGCGCTGCCTGTTTGTATGCTGTGGGAGCGTTGGTTGATTTTCCTAATCCAGAAGATTAAGACAGGATTGTCAGTTTCCTTACGCCTCGTACCTAGAGAATATGCGTTGGCATCCACATCCGTGCTTGCATCTGTCAGTCATTTATTGCATGTCTTACGCTTCTGACCTTTCTTCTTACTGATACGTGACACAGATGTTGTCTTGTCTCTTTTTCTCTGCTGTTCATCTGACCACAGACTATTGGGTCTGGCACATGGCGTCGTATGCAGATCAGACAGTAAAGTCAGTGCAGACTGGCTCCAGTGTGTCAGCAACAGAGAAGTGCAGCTCCGTATACTGCAGAGTCAGCCTCTCACAGCAGTCATTTTTACCATGATTTAAAGGCTTATTATACCGCCTGCAGGAAAGAAAACCATCCCTGTGTGGTGCGCTGTATTTCATCAGGGGGAAGCTCTCTGTGATGAGAGATAGCATGTCAGTTAGACCTGTGATTGGCAGCTTATGAAAGCATCAACAAATATCATTTGATTTTGATAAATTCAGATAAAACATGGGACTAGCAAATCAAATGGGTCAGATCCTTCTTTATATAGAGAACATCTGAGCAAACTGAATTGATACACATAATATGGGGTGTGTGTTTACTTGCAGAGCTGTGCGCTCTTTCTGTCAGTCTTAAAAGGATTTTTTTAAGTAAAGACAAATTGAAGAGAAAAAAAGACAAAGAAAAGCAGCTGATACTGTAAATTGTAGTTTTAATTTACTTTTACAATAGCAAAGGCTCAGTTGTGTTAAAATATTGCTCATATCTTTAAGCTACTTTATAAAAATTATTAACTATTAACTATTATTGTAAAAAATAGTGTAGCTAAATGAGAAATGTGTAATATATTTGCTGTACCAAAGCATAAAATACCCATGATATCAGAGATTAAGGAAACAGTTGAAACATTGACTTCTCTGACAGCCAATATGTTCTCTTTTGTAATTTCCATTCCAGTGTGAAGTGCCTGTCTTTGTTTTGGTCTGTGTGGCTCTTCACACTGCTGTTTCACTTGTATTCACTTTACATGGAGCTAAAATTAATACAGAATTATATTAAATATTCATTGAAAGAGTTAGCGTTTGTTAATGAGTCATAAGAAATAATTAATAATATTATAGCAGGAACTGTGCGATATATGACCAGTAATTCCAAAAAGACCGAATGTTTGATAATTCAATAACTCTATAACACTGATTAAGCAGCTGATGAAGCAGTGATACAGTGTGTAGATTTGGGGCTTTTGTTTTAAAAACTAGGGTTGCAAATTCTAAGTGCTTTTCTTAATCGATCATTCAAAACATTCAATCAATCAATTAATGGATCAATCAGTATTTTAAAAAACATTAAAAAAACAACATAAAAAACATTCTCATATCAAACAATGTGCTATTTTCCCCATCGATCAAAACTTTACTTCCACATATTGCATTTTCTCTCATTTCAATTCAATTCAATTTTATTTGTATTGTGCCAAATCATAACAAAGTTATCTTTAGGCTCTTTTCAAATAGAGCAGGTCTAGATTTATAAACCAAATTATTCCCATCAAGAGCAAGCGCTGTGGTAACTGTTGCGAGGAAAAACTTCCTTTTAAGAGGCAGAAACCCTCAGTGGATCCAAGCTCTTTTAAGGGTGGGCAGCATAACAGCCTATGAGCCATATAAAGACATAAAGGCCTACATATTAAACACATATACTTTACTATCAGATAGCATGCGGACTGCACTCAGATAAGTAATCTCTGTTATATTTCAGATCGATCAAATTATTTACGACTCATTAATCAGTCATCAGTTAATCGTAAAAACAGAACGAGGGATTGTGAGATGGGCTGTGATTGACTGTGCATGAAACGAAACACTGCTGCCGTCTTGTTCAGTGGCCAGCGGCTCCTTGTAAAATGTAACACATGGCATAGTTTTGCCATTTAATCCTGGCCCTTTCCCAGGCTGTTTCAAATAGTTTTTGTTCAAATATGATCATTTTAAAGCCGCATTATTGCTGTATTTTTGATCTGGCAACACTGAATATATGATATATGTAATATGTACCATGTCTGGCAGCAGTAAGGCAGACAGTCACTGAACTCCAACTCCAGAGTGTGTATTTTTGGAGCAGTGGGCTTTTGTTTGAAAATGGAGCTACACAAAAAATATGATCTGGTTTATAATTAACATGTAAACATGTACATTAGCGGATCAGCTTAAAGTGTAGGAGTCATTGTCACTTGTCAATGTCAAAATATAATGTAACCCTCCAGAGCTTCAAGTCTGGGGAGGAAAGGGTGGGGGAAGACAACTCCCTCCAATATTTTGAATTTGGACTGCAGTGCCCATTTTAAATGCTTGCTGTCACTTTTACATTTCTCCCTTAATAGTTTATAGTGGAACAACAATGCATATTTTATATTGCAAATAAAAGAAATGCCTGTATAAATTCTGCAGTCCAATAAAAAAAAACTAAATGTCTGTAGCTTTAGTGAATGTAATTGTCTCCTCTGTGCATGGTGTTTTTTTGTCAGTTCTATTTTTCTTTATTTCTGGGCTTCCTGTCAGGACAGATGCACAAACAGTTGTGACTTAATAGCAAAGCAAAAAACCCATTTCAGAGTTTTCAGAGTTTTGGTGCGAGATTGCAGCAGAAGCCGTCATCTTTCGTCAAAAGGCTCCATGATGCAACACAAAGACTGCTGTGCTGTTTGCAGCCGCCCTCCAGGACCCGCAGATTCACAGCTTATCATGTCGGAAAGTGAGCGTCAGGCCAGTCTGCTGCCTTTAGCCCACTTGGCAGCCTGGTGGCTATTGCTCATCTGTCCCCAAGCCAGTGTGAGCACATCACCGATCTGGACCAGGATTAAAGGACCTAATACTAACAGCTGTGCTGAGATTAGCCATGTCAGTATTTACAGTTATTTTGTCAACCAGCGCACCACACACTCTGCTCAAATAATGACCTGCTGTATTTGAATTAGTCTGTTTTCCTATATGTGGACCGTTGAAAAGCGTTACCTACATTTTTATGTCTTTAGGGGGATATTGCAATGGAGGAGGGTGATGGATGAGACTAATATTGAGGTATGTGGATAAACAACTGCCTGAAGAGTTGGAAGAAGACACCTCCTTTGTTTCACCAAATGTACAATAAATGGGAGGTGTGGGGGAAAAACAGGGAGGAAGACTGACAGGGGATGAAGAGAGAGATGATTAACTTGAAACGTGAATGTCTGCAGCATAAAGATGTTGATGGATTGAGCAGGTTTATCTCCTGTGTGTGTGCGTGAGAGAGACGGAGAGATGTTATATGCGATTGTGTTTGCACACGTACCTCCCTCTGTGTGTGTCAGTGTGTGTACCTTCACCCGCAAGCGCATGAATATGCATGTGTGTGTTCACACGGGGAGCGACGTGCTCTCTCGGTGGAGACTGATCACCCCATGATGGGCGATCACTGGAAGATTGGACTGATTTTCCATACCTATCTGTCTATGGAAATGTCATATATAAAAAATGTATGCCATTTTCTGAAGTGGCACCGCAGTCTTTCTTCTGATAGATAGTGCATTTTAATCGGCTTAGACGCTTTATGTGATGGAAGAGGCGGAATAAGATTCTGGGAAGGTGCTGGAGAGCGGCAGGTCAGTGACAACATCTGTCCTCTGTATACGTACAGGACCTGTGCTGGGTGGCCTTTGCTTCACCGGGGGGGGTGTGCAGGGATGTGATTAACAGAGATTTGGGGTGAATAATCTTCTAAGCTGCCCAGTGGCGCAGCGGTGATGGGGGCTGGGGTGGAGGTGGGAGGAGCTTAGGGTTACTGAGTCATATACATGGAACCCCTTCTCATGGAAGGTGACTTGTGGCTTTTAAATTCTTGACTAGGACCTCGACATCATAGGCAACCAATCTATCAGATACCATATATGTCAACTAATAAGTAACAAGAAATTACATTGCAAATATGCTAATATTTTTCATACAATTTCTTGTTTGCTGCATTTGCATAGTTCGTTAACTAGAGAATAATGACAAGTTTATTTTTTTACTCAACTCTCTATAGCTCATGAATGCAAAGGAAAAAGAAGGGGAAACAACACCATAATTTTTAAATTTCAAAATAAAAGGTCTGAACATGAAGAATTATACAAATAAAATATTTTGTTTCCAATGCTAAGGGTATCACAAAATCTCCCTATGGTATCTAAAATGGTATTGAATATTGATATTTTTCTGTGTATTGTACTTTACTTAACAATTCCAGTGTTGTGACAACATTATAAGTAACAAGAAATTACAGTGCATAGATTATTAGATACTGTCCGTTTCTTGCAATTTCTTAGTTTGTTCACTAGGGGTATGTTGGTCAAAACCAAATTTAAGGTATCATATTGATTTTTAATAAAAAAGAAAAAAAGAATATCGGCTGATATATCTCAAATATCAACATTTGTATCCCTAAAAATCCAGTATTGGTATTTTATATTGACCTGCCCTGATCAGTGGTGTACAGGCCCTCTGGCATACCAGGACAAATCCCAGTGGGCCGCTGCATCAGTGGTCATTCAGGGTGTGCATGAAAGCGTGTTGCCCATGTGTTCCAAGACAGGCTCACTGGCCAATCACAACCAAGTGAGCAACCCCCACTACCCGCCCACTCCTCGGGCTGGTCCCAGCGGATAAGTCCGAGGCTGAATTTCTCTCCCAGTCCACCCCTGTCCTGATACCAGTCCTGTGTGTAACGTGGTGGAGGGGTTTGTGTGGTGTGCGGGCTTCACCTCCAGGTCACATGAACCTTGTGTACTACACTCATATTCCATCATTTCAGTTCATTTACTCATTTAGAGATCAAAGGTCAAATCTGTGCAATCAAAGCAACAAAGCGTACCATATTTTATCAGTTAATGTGGTAGCATGACATTACCATATTAATTAGTTTTCTTTTGTGCTGAATGCCAGCAGTAGTGGGGGTGTGGTGCTCTGCTTGATAGCTGCAAGCATTTTTTTTTTCAAATGCATTCATACATATCTATATACTATCCAAACATGCACATATTGTGGCCCATCTGTATGTACCCGTGCAGAGAAGGGTAGAACCAGGATGTTGTGGTAAACACAGCTTAGTAGCCCCATCTCTGGTGGCCATCATGAGATGTGTTTGATCATGCTGGATGGTGTAGATTATCTCCGATGATTTTTGCTTTCTCCAACATCATGTTCCTCCATTAGATCCCATAAAAGTCCAGGCTATGGGGAAATATGATATTGCCTCTTATAGTGTATATACAGCCAAGATTTTCCATGCATCATCACTTGAGGACATAAAGAGCAGAGCAAAAGTGGTTGCTAGAATTACAGGGAAGGTGTAGAAAAACAGATTAAGCCCTTCTCTTTTTTTTAACCTTTAAAGGTCTGCGAGAGAATGCATTTAGCTTTTGTTTATCCAGTTCATTCCGTTGCGATGATGACGAAGATGATGACTGTGAAACACAGCAGCGTGCATAATTTCAGTTAGAGAAGACGAGTGCGTGGAGGAAAAGCTCTCTCCCTGGGTGACCGCTGCTTTAGTGAAACAAGGCGGATAAAAGGCTAGATTCTGATCCCTGACTCATTTTCCAGCTCATGTTGTACATCTCCACAATATTGCTGTAAGGGACGATGATATCCATGGTTTTTGAGAGAAAAAAGCAATCATCTCTTTCTATATTTTTATTTCTTCCATGTTTTCTCTCTTTACTCTTCATATTACTCCAGTGAGAGCTCGAGCAGTGTCCACGTTTATGAACATGGGTCAAATGCACTGTACCTTTAGGCCAAATCAGATTTGCAAGTGGTCATCTTTAAACTGGGGCGACCAGGGCCACTTGTAACAAGGGGCAATTGTAACACACCCAATTCCTCCAATCAGAAACAAGTTCAACTAATGACACAAGTATTTTTCCTCTGCTATCTTAAATTTAGATGGCTGTGAATTTAAACTTACATCAATTGTATCTCTTGGTCACTGATTAAAAATTAACATGAACAAGCTATGCTAATATAGGTGTTGCTAGCTAGAATATGAGATTTTGGCTGCAACATTGGGGGCAATTGTAACACTGTTACAATAATTAAATGCAACCTTACTTTTAACCCAATTCAAACTATTAAAATCTAGTTAGCACTAAAATAGTTGAATAGTCCCCTGCTAAAATAGAAATTTCTCTACTTTGGCTTTGAATTCATATTATGCCTGATACTGTATCTAGAAGAATTTAAACCATAGAGGGCCCACAAAAATCTTATACTACAGCAGTAATGTGGTTACTTTAAGGTGTGCTTTTATTTGAGATACAGGTGGTCAGTATTACTTTTTTTTTTTTTAGAATTGCACCCACCTACTCTTACAACTGCCCCAACAAGGTGGCAATTTTAACAGTCTGGCTTATTTCATTAAATTTAATATCGTAGTCTTGTTCTTATATGTGAAAATATATCAATTGTATTATTAATTAGTGCACATATATATTTTTCTTACATCCAATTTGACTAGTGTAATTCAAATAGTTCGTGAGCTGTAAATGAAAATGTAAAAAATGTCACAATTGCCCCAGGTCTCCCCTACTCAAGAAGATAGTAAAACAGAATTATAATTAATGAGGAGACATTCAAACGCAAAATCATCAACTAAGGTCATGTACAAATGTTTGCATAATGCCATGCACACAAATGTGCATGCGGACTTACAGGTGTAAGTAGATGAGATAGTGTGGGGAGAAGGCAGGGGCAGATTTACATAGGTCGGTCTGAGAGATAGAGGAATGCGTTCCAGTGAAGAAATGCACGCAGACAGGAGTAATTAATTATAGATGTGAAAATGTGGTCTGAGGGAATGCTGTTACTGTAACTAGAGGCATGGCAAGTGAGAAATAAGGGGAATGGAGATGTGGGGGAAGGGGAGGAAGGGAGAAACCCTCCTCCTATACCATCCACAACTTCAATTTACATTACATGACGAGAGAATGGAGGTTAATTAAACATGACAATGGTGGGGCGTTTATTGTTAACCCTTCATGGTGGTTGACTGGCTCCTAACTCAAAGGCCAAAGAATGCATAACAAATATGTTTTAGTCTAACCCAAAGTGTAAATTCATAATTCAAATATCTCACGAAAACAGAGGTTATGAGTAAAGATATGGGCCCTGCAGTTGTGCATGGTAACATCTGGGGGGAAAAGAGACAAAAGCTACACTTATACGTAGAAATAAAGGTGCTAATTAGAACCATGAAGGTTCTTTGGTTTGTTCCCATGGGAGAACCCGTTTTGGTTCCTGGTAGATCCTTTTGTAAAGGTTCCACCTGGTATACTTTCAGAGGCTTTTGCTGAGCACTAAATATAAGGGTTTTGTATCTCAAAGGTTTATATAGAAGATACAAGGAAGTCTTACATTTGACATAATCTAGAATACATCCAGGTGATTCTACTGAGAACCTTTTACATTCCACTGGTTTCATTTAGAACCCACCCAAGGGAATCTACCAAAGAACCCTTCTCTCTCCCTAAGATTCCATCTAGAACCTGCCCAAGGGGTTCTGCTCAGGATCCTGTTTTTCCAAAGATTTCATTCAGAACCCACCAGTATATGTATATTTAAAACACCATTTGACACTTTGACACACGATCTATTAACACCCATGCTTCCAACAATCCTCAAAGAACTCTGTCTTCCCATAAGGGTTCTTAATGGAACTCCTAGTCTTATAAAGAACCCTTTCCTCAAAAAAGGGTTCCTCAGAAGCAAAAGGTGCTGGGTAGAACCTCGGCCCTTCATGAGGAACCCTTTTAAAACCCTTATTTCTAAAAGTGCAAGACGTAACAGTGGGAAACACAGCATTCATCATTAAATTCTGCCTCTGTTAGCTATTATACTCCTGCCCAGTTTCTATAAATTAAATTGCATGTAAAACTCTGCTAAATTTTGTGTTGCCACAGGCGTGCTCACTTTTCACCGTACATCTATTTCCAACCTTCATATTGATGCTAATTGGACTCGACACTAATGATGCCAAAAAAGCAAAGCGAAGCGGTGCTAGGTTTTTCTAGCTGCCTGCATATAATTTTGGAGACTGCTGACTTCTGTTACCATGGAGCTCCTGATCTAACCCTGCCTTCGAGATTAGATTTTATGTCGGGTTATTAAAAATGGAAATGAACTTGGGTCATATTTATCGCTGATAAAATAAGTTTTTATCCATATACTTAAGCAGTAAATAATGCAAATTAGAAGTGAAAGTTATATCCAACCAATGAGGTTTTATAATGAGACTTCAATCACTGAAGAATTCTTTCCAAACAAATGCTGATTTTAATTTTGGGTCCTTGTTTTTGTTTTTCTCCATAAACATCACACCCCAAATACATGTTTCGATTTGCGTGGTACCATATTCTGTCTGTGAAAGTGGGCCTTGATTTACTCATGTAGGGATAGAATTATAATAGGTAATGTAGGCCTGTGCTTGGCTTGTACCCTCAGGGGACATTGTGTAAACGTTCCTCATCTCCCCGCTGATCGCAGTCCTGACTGATTGCTGATGACTTTTTTAGGGCACAGACACGTTAAGTTGTTTATTTATTCAAAAAAAAAACAAAAAAACAATGCAAATAGCCCTCTCTACTCTATATTTTTCCTCCCCAGACCCACCCCCGTGTGTGTGTGTGTGTGTAAGTGAGCATGTGTGTCGGCACATCTGTCTTGGTTTTTGTGTCTGCCTCTTAAACCGCGATGATATGTTTGTGGTCATCAGCAAAGTTTGTGATATAAGAACAGGGCAGCTGTTTTGTTATCTATGCATGTGTTTGTATGCATCAGTGTGCGTTTTATGCATGTGACAGATATGGGACATCCTTGACTGCTGTTGAGAAAGGGACACACCCCTACAGGCAATTGTGTTCAAAAAGAATCTTCAGCAAAGTCCAAACCACAATTTAGCAGACCACTGTCATAAGACATCACTGAGCTGCTGTAATGCATTTTCTGTCACTGGATCACTAACTGTATAAACGTTTAGACAGTATTATGGTTATTTTAGCATTGCAGTACCTGGCATAAGGCTAATTTCTGCATAAAACACAAAACTGTATTTTTGATTTTGCTCTGAAATGATGCTGGGAAAATATATTTTAAAAGATCAAACTCTTGGCTGACAAACTGTGATGGGCTGACATCAGCTTAAACCTTTTTATGCCTGATTAAATCATGGTTTTGAGCAAATGACGAAAATCTGGGACACAACTTCAAAGGACCAACATTTTCTCACAAAAACAAGTTTAAAAGATTGTTATAATGGCTCATTTTACACCTATGATATCAGTAGGTATTGTTAATTTTAGACTTTGAAGGCTTTTAGCACATTTTTAAATTGTTTGAAGATCTGAATTCTTGTCTGGGACAGGGGTGTTTTCTGTCACAAAGTTTAGAAATTAAAAACAAATTAAAGCAAGCCAAAACAGGTCATAAATTACAAATATTTCATATATACAAATCCTTAAAGAATACATTTTCACAAAAAATGGCATTAAAAGTGTTGCAAATAATATTTTTTTAAGCTTTCCTTTTTTTTTTTTTTTGAAGGACATGACTTTTCCCAATTCTCAAGAATGGGTGAGAATTAGAGTTGCTATTTAACAGTTTCCACCACCTAATTGCTGTTTCAACCTGCTTCGTGGCGAGCTTTGTCCACATGCAGCACATCACTTCCTCACTGCATCTGGATTCCTGGATGGAAATGCAGCCATCTGTTACATGCACAGCTCAGGTGTTAGTGTCTTCATCTTTCCTCTCTACTCATAAACAATTCTGTTTCTTTTCGCCTCTGCAGTATTGCTATGCGGTACCACCACAACAGTTTTCTTTTGGGTGGGGTTGCAAGGTGCGAGGTTGTAATGTATTCCCCCGCTGGACCGCCAGCCTGCTTGCACAGGAACACACACAAGCATGCACAAGCAAACAAGCAGATCACTACAAAATAAACAAAATGATGCATGAGTTAATTGGGATGTAATTCTGTCACCCATCGCCATCTGTCTGTCACACCTTGTTTATTTACCATTTTGTGTTATGAAGTGAATGGATGTCTTTTTCAATTAACCGATGTTCTGAACTGAGTCAATTAGTGCTAAATTAATAGGTCAAAAATGATTAGAAAATGCAACTCCTTAATCGAGTCAGAGTTTGCATCTCACCAACTCTCCTGTTTCTTTCACAAACGCATGAACACGTGGAGGCACTGGGAAAAATTACTGCCGGTCTAATTTTGTATTCTGGTTATATTACATTTAAAGGTCCAGTGTGTAAGATTTATGTGGATGTCTTGGGATGTTACAGCATAAATGGAATTAATATTCATAAGAATGTTTTCATTAGTCTATAATCACCTGAAAATAAGAATTTTTGTGTTTTCGTTACCTTAGAATGAGCTGTAAATATCTGCAGCCATGTTTCTACGGTAGCCCGGAACAGACAAACCAAACACTGCCTTTAGGTAGGGGTTTGGCACATGCTTGGAAGGGGAGGGTGAGACGAGGAGTTTGCAATCTGCAAGTTCACCACAAGATGCCACTAAATCCTACACACTGGTCTTGTAAAACTATTCTAATGACACTTGAATATTTTATAGATGTACCTAGGCACAGTGGCGGCTTGAGCTTTCTGGTTCAGTGTGATAGGATGCTAAAATGAGCTAATTAGTGCAAAAGATGCCGTGCCAAAGAACTGTGCCAATGGTATGGAAAGGTATACATTTCCTTTCTCTTAAGCGTGTGGTCAGAAGTGTTGAGTGTTGCGAATGTCGTGTGAATGTGTGATAGCAGGTACAGTACACTAAATTTGATGTTTGCCCCTTATATTGTTATAGAGTCTATTTGTCTTGCCAGATTTCCCAAGAGTGTGTCGCCGAGACAGAGACAGGTCTCAAATTAAGTTATTTGTTGATTTTCTTTGGATTTGTCCGTCTGAAAAATACCATTTTAGTGTCAGGATGTTTTAAAGATATGTGGCCTGTGAAAAATTGGTCCAGTATTTACTTTGGTGACTGCTGGGTGAAAGATAGTCGTGACCTGTGCTCACATTCACTTCTCCCATTAGAGTGAATAGACTCAGGGCCTACCGCTAATTTTCCAAGAGGTGGCAAAACCCACGTGGCACAGATGTTTCTGAACTGCCTCTGTTAGTACTGAGAACAAACTGCAGCTGAGGATGATGGGAATGTCATTCAGTTTGCAAGTATTTGATAATTTAAAAAAAATGGAGTTGCTGATGGCGTTAAAGACAAAAAAATCTGCAGGCAATATGGACAAAATCAACCATCACAATATTTTTGACCAAATCAATATTTATGATGACTATTTGTGCTTTCACAAAATAACACAATAATATTTTTGATAAATAATCATCAGTAATGTGGATATATAATGAATAAGCGGATAAAGGCAAATAATAGTTCAGAAAATTACATCAGTTTACTTTAATGTAGCCTTTAAAACCAGAAAAAGGCAACACACATGGCTTATCACAATATAACAATATCCAAAGTCCAAGACCATGTCTAGTCATATCATGATATGAATAGGATATAATATATTACCCAGCCCTGCTGTGGAAATGGACATGAATATGAAAATGAAATGTCATGACAATCCATCCAATAATTGTCAAGACATGTAAAATATGTCGGCCTCATGGTGGTAATAGAGGAGAAGTCAGGGGATACCAAGTCAGAAGGATTCCCCCTCTAGAGACCATTAATAGTTATTGAGATATTCAGTCTGACTTGCATCCTTGAAGAGAGACACGGCAGTAAATGCATGCAAGCTTAATGGACACACAAGACATTAAGTGTACCAGAGAAAATGATAAATGCATTGTCTGGTAGATATACTGCAACATTTTGAAACTGTATTGGAATAAACAGGCTGCTCTAAATCCAAGTATTTGGTACCAAATTGGATAATTCGGGGAGCCTGCGAGCTGTGCAGCATGCATCAAGATCTCAAGTGGGATCTTCATGGATTTGATGTTGTTGTGAAATGGTGAAATTAGATTTGGTCATAGAGTGCTGATGTAGCTGAAGAGGGTCTCAAGAAATCAGGAATAAGATGGAATATCGAAAAAATTTACAACGACCACGCAACCCCCCTTCTCCTGTTAATCATATAATGAGTCCCTGTATAGCTATTCATATTCAGATATTTCCACCTTGTCACATATTTTCACCACCCATTGTGCCATGAAATGAAGCCCATTTACAAATCATTCTCCTTCTGATTTGATAAATGAAACTGGTGAACGAGTGAGCCCCCTGAATAGCTTGTTTGAATAATTGAGCAATACTCAATCAGACAACATTAGGCAGCGGTGGCGGCCCCGCCATCTGAAATAATTACCACCCGACAACAGACTACACATGGGTGCTGCCTCCACAGGGGTTCCACATTTGAAACCAATAGATTAGAACAACACCCACCCCCACCTCCGCATCTCACATGCCTTCATGAGCACCACCTACAGAAACCTGCAGAGGCCAGACACCCACAGCGGTGTCGGGGGTGTGGGATAGCCGTCATTGCGGTGGGGTAATGCATACTGTCGGGACTGAATAAATCAAAACCGTAGGAGCAACGGTATTTATGTATTTGGACAAAGACCCCACCCCCGTATCCTGCAGGAGTCTATTACCAGGAGATTGTGTATAATAAGTTATTCACTTCCCATTTATTCAGACATGATTTATGATGTACACCTCCAATCATAAAACAAATGAAAACCTTCACCTATTTTTCTTGGTAATTTCAAGGCGAGGTTCAATTTGGAAGCTGAGACAAGAAGTAAAATGAAGAATTTGGGAACTTTTAAATTATGTACCTGTAGAAAACCACATAATGTATATGTTTCACAGCTGCCATATTTATATGAAATAGTCCTGTAAACACTGGTATTACCAATTGTGTTGATGAAGGCTCTGTTCCATTTAGTTTGCGGAACGGAACCTTAAAGTTCCGAAGACATCAAAATGAATGTTTAAGTGTTTTTATTACATATGTATATAAATATGGCCCATCACTGATTTTAAAAAAAAGTCATTTTTTAGACATTCTCTCTTTTATTGGCATTTTAGAGTTTTCCTTTTTCTGGTAAACAGTTAAAAATAGTTAATAATCCATCCTGCGATCTGGGGGCGTTACTAAATTTGTGTCCGATGAAACACTTTCTCGCTTCTGACACAGCAGAGCATGGAGCAAGAATACCTCCATTCACCAAAGTGGAAAATATTTTCTGGTTTTCCCTCTGTTGTCCTCAGGCTCAGCTTCAGTTTACTTCAATTCATTAAATTACAGAACTTTCCTGATGGACAGATAGCTTTAGCAGCTTACGTACTGAAGTAGCTAAATGTACCTGTTAGCTGCCACAACAGAAACGTGAACGTGACAATAAATAGACAAGAAATATAATACCAAGGTCATTTACGGAGTTTCCTGATGGGAAGATAGCTTTACTTGATGCTTAAGTAAGTTAGCTTACAACTAACTCTTGTTAGCTTAGTTAGCCGTGTCTCGGCCATGTGGTGCTGGGAGCCAAACCCAGCACAAAAACCACCTCGGTAATTGTTCCCTGTTGTCAAATTGGTGTCTGTCGATCTCTGAGTCTGTTTTGATCCCAGTCAGCTCTCAGTCTGGGAAGAGTCAGCTAATAGGACCACTGTCCCTCCTAGCATTACAGGGCGTAACGCACAGCGCTATTGGCTAGTGTAAACACCAGTCAATGTCTCTGACCTCCTAGCTACCTGTTTTACAGGAAACGCATAACTAATAAGCACTCCACTCACACCACACTTTCACGGAAGCTGTAATTAGCATCTATGTTTGCCCGACTATTTCATGTCAAAATGGCTGCTATGAAAAAGGTCTTTTATTGTTTGCTTCTTTTGTTACCAAAGGGTTTTTAGATTAGTGCCACAGACACTATTGTTCAGTTAAATTATCAGCACCACGCAATACCCATTCTCTACCTTACGTTTCTGTAATTGGGCTTTCACATCATGTCTTGAATTATACAGTTTCTCTCTGTGTGTCTGGGTTTCACAGTCTCTGGAGACAAGCTGCTGTTACAGAAGCATCTTTAATGTGACAACTCAGGAACAGGAAGGTAGTTGTGTGACTGGATGTGGAGTAGAGTGTTTTGTCTATGGAATGGGTCACTAAGCGTATATGGTGCCATGTGACAGCCAGCTAGGCATATGTCTGTGCCAAAGTAGTGTCTGCAACTGAGCCTCGCATACTGCAGCACAGACAGGAAGTGATTGACAGCTGGGCCAAAGGGCCTTTGGCTCCTTCCTGATTTTCTTTCTCGCTAGAGGTGTCCTCTGGGACTTAGAATTCATGCTACAGTATATCAGCAGAACAGCTTATGGCTGTAATGAGGATGAAAAGCAAACTGAACACCGAGCCAGGTTTTTTTTCTTTCTGTGCTGCTCTGAGTTTTACAAACTATCGTTTAGTTTTAGTTATGCACCATGTATTTCATTTGCATTAAACATTTCTTGGAAAACAAGTCACAACACTGACAGCAGTTTTCTTAGCTGGTGTACACTCTTAATAATAAAAGTGCTTACTAGAATCATAAAGGGTTATTCAGCTTCTCCCCATGTAGAAGAACTCTTTTTGGTTCCTGGTAGATAAACCTCTTGTCATCTGAGGGTTCTACAAAGAACCATCTGTGAAATGTTCCACCCACAATCCCCATGAGAGGTTCTACAGAGAACGCTTCTATAATGTAACGGTTCCCAGAACCTTTCCTCCTTCTGAGGGTGCTAACAATAACCCACCATGGGCAAATCTCTTTATATTCCAAGGCTTTCATCTAGAACCCACTCAGGTGGTTCTGCTATATATACCTTTTCTTCAAAAAATGGGTTCTTCAGATGCAAATGGTCCTGCTTAGAACCCTAACCTTTCATACCTGTACATAAATAGGATAACTGAAAAGAGAAAATGGTAGGAATATTATGTTAGCTGATGTTTCCTGCACACAGCAAGTGTGAATTAAAATTAGGTTCAGTTTTTCCACCAATAAGGTTATTCATTATACCTGAAATGACACTTAGCAGCCCTTTTTTTAATTATTCACAAGCTGATAAGTCTTTACAACCATTTTCTTTTATTTTCACAGTGACGATTGTTGTCACACAGAGTGCTTTAATATTTAAATTTGGCCTACAGTAAGACTTTTCACAAAAACATGTCATGATGTATTAATGCAAAGCGGCCACTGCTCGTTGCAGGATCTAAATCATGATCTCTATTTTTAACCATAAGCCCAGTGATGGCTTACAGTACAGTCGTTCCTCTAGCTACTTAAAGTGGCGGCTTTTGAATTGATATTTGGGATAACAGTTGTGACAGAACGGGGAAGTTTTGAAGCTGTAACCTTTTTAACGTAGCGGCAGCAGCAGGCTCATACCTCTGTTCAAAATGCATGAGTACGGCATTTTACAGGCATTGCTTGACAATACTTGATGTTCTCGCTCCTTTGAACACACAAAAAAAGTAGACATCCCTGCCATGGATATATTAAAATGCATGCCCGACAGAGGAATAATGCAGAAAAAGTGGTCATAAATGGAATTCTAATGAACTAAAGGTTTGTACGTTCAAGATTTTAAAACATGACATATTTTACCATCCATATTTCAAGCAGCTGTCACAATTTCAGGCTCTTTTTTTAGTATTATGGAGTTGTTGCCCCTCTTCTGGCTACAGTATTGATTCCTCTCAAGGAAAGTATGAAGGGTTTTCATTAATTTTTTAAAAGAAACACTATCTCACCCTTTAACAGAAACGTCTCTGTGACATTTGCTGCAGTTAATGAGATATTTTGAAACTATTTTACCCCTGGTCCTAAATGCAACCTTGCACCTGTTCCCTAGTCACTTCATGAAGCTACGTAGACTACGTGTTTGGTTCAGTCAATATCCATGGTCACTGCTGCTTTCTCTTCCAGTTTGTACATGCAGTGGTGCAGCCTCTTTTCAAGTAACCAAGGTCTGACCCTGCGCCTGCTATAACCATCTCCAAACTGCTGCTTTCATCCAAGGTTTCAGAAAAAAATTCAACCCAACTGGTACATTTTTTAAACGAAATAATATATTGGAAAATTTTACTCACTCACATTTCACAGCACTTTTTCCTATTATCAACCTTGGATTTTGCAGGTCTCCAGTAAATATTTGGTTTGCGGAGCCCGCAATAGAGCCCACACTGTAGAGTAGGCCATTGCATTTTATGAGTTATATATTCAAGGATTCAAGGACATTTATTACCATCATACAACACGATATGGCTTATAAATGATATTTATAGGCTATTGCCTTATACGACACATATGTTGACGTAGACATTATTCTAAAATATTACCATCAAATTGGGCAAACATGGTGATCTTTTAGGATCTGAGTCATGGGACAAAAACATCAGATATTTTTGATTTTCTATATTAAGACAATATAGGGATGACTGTTGGTGCTTTCACAAAATATAAACACAATGACAATTTTGATAAATAATCATCAGTAATATGGATATAATGATATATAAAATGTATTTATAAATGTATGAAAATTTTCTTTCCTTTTACATCTCTTGCTCTTCTTCTAGGTGTCTTTCCTATGTATGTTGTACTGTTAATCCTTCAAGGCTTTACACGCTCTTACATTTAGCCAGTGAGATCAAAGAGGAGCCCATACGCCCTCAGGGGGGACAGCTGTATTATTAAAGACCGAGAGATTGCTGAGGGTCCTGTGAGGCGGTCTTGATAGAATTGTCTTTGGACTCTCACATTAGAAAAAGGTGGTAGGGGTCAGTACACCAAAGACTCAGTCTCAGTCTCAGAGCGACTCTCTGGATCTCATAATGGAATCTGATAAAACTTAAAGCTAATCAACTGAGTGAGCCACTCTTGCAGTCAGAGTAACAACCCCTGCTCTCTTTTATTTTGTCTCGTAGTGTTACGCGATGACTTCAGACAGAACCCCCAGGATGTGGTGGTGGCGGTTGGAGAGACGGCAAGTCTCGAGTGTCAGCCTCCTCGTGGGCATCCCGAGCCCACCACCTTCTGGAGGAAAGATAAAGCTCGTCTTGACCTCAAAGATGACAGGATCACGGTGGGTTACTCTGAAGCACATACTCAGAGATTCACCTATTCACATTTACCTGGGACTGTTACAGTGGAAAGCCTGTTGTACTGAACTGGTTCATTGTGATTACTTCTGGGTTTTTTTTGTCAGGTTCGTGGAGGAAAGCTGACAATCTCAAATACTAAGAAGACTGATTCGGGTATATATGTGTGTGTGGCAGCCAACATGGTTGGAGAGAGAGAAAGTGAAAAAGCTCAGCTCTCGGTGTTTGGTAAGAAGTCTGACATACACTCTGTTCCCTGGCTCAAAAATGAATAAAGCATGACTTTTGGTCACACTAATAAGAGGTAACAAGCTGTACTTTGTATGAATTAAAAAAATTGAGATCATTTGTTCTTTGCTAAACTTGGAGCCTTATTAGACTTTCTTTGAGAGTAACTTGAGACACATTACAACACAAGTGTACTATAAACTAAAGTGTATTGTTTACCACTGTTAGACCCTCATTAAACTTTCTTAGGAAGCAATTTGAGACACATTACAATACAGCTGAATTGCAAAGTGAAATGTACCTCTAATTACCCTCTAATAAAGTCTAGTAATGGTCTAATAAAGGGTCTAATATTGTCTAAGAACATAATATTTCAAGTTTTTCTCTAGCACGATGCAATGTAGGGCTTGTAACATCTAATTAGTGTACACTTAGGTTTATGGTGTTTCATTACCATATTATTTCAAGTTTTTTTTGTCTAATTTAATACAAAAGTACAGCGTGTTACATCTTGTTAGTGTACTGTAGAATGAAGTGCGACAGGACATTTTTCCCCAGCTATTTACTGCACACCAGCACATACAGTATTTATCACTCTGTCAAAAGTATATTTAGCATCCATGTTATGTTTACTGCCCTCATCCAGAAAGACCAGTGTTTGTGCAGCGGCCTGTGAACCAGGTGGTCTTAGTTGACGAGAGTGTGGAGTTCAGGTGTCAGGTCCACGGTGACCCGCAGCCTACACTGCGCTGGAAAAAGGAGGACGTGGATATTCCCCGTGGCAGGTGAGGCTTGTGTATGAACGCGTGTTGTGCATTTGCTTGTGTGTGTGTATTTATGCAATAAAAGCCATAATGGATTAATGCTGAAGCACGGCTAATTGCAGTTGCTTGTAGTTGAATTGCACCATATTGTAGGTGTTCCAGTGGTTTGGTTCACCCATGTGCGCCCACATCATAAGCATATATTAACTCCATTGCAATCCCATTAGAACACTTATTTTTTAAAGTCATTATCAGCCTGTCGTGTGGGTCTTAATCGTGCTGCTCAGCGCTTTATACTTTTAATTACAGCATGTCTCATTATACAATCTGGCCATCCATCAAAACCTTTTAATTTCTTCATGAGGTTTAAGCAGTCCTTATATTTGATGTTTAAGAAATCTGAAGCGGTGCATTTCCATATACTTTTATAATTCGGTTGACTGGTTTTATTCATGGCTCTGAACCATTCTCCTGCTTTAGATGATGTAAATGTGACAGCTAAAACTAATTATAGATTATGTACTTGGATATGTATTCAATTAGTACTAGAATTTCTATCAAGTAAATCAAGCATCAAGTAAATCAAAGACAAGGGTATTAAATGTGGTATAGTAATGTGATGCCCAGGACCCAGTGAGTCAACTATATTAAATTGAACCTTAGCTAAGTCCCACCCTCCCGTTAATGTTGCTACGACTGACAAGCTTTCCATTCTTACACTGCACATATGCAGTGTCCAGTAATAACGGTGACAGACTTTGTATCAAAATTGGCAGTAATTTTTGAAACACTAGGTCTTCGATTCCACTCACCAGAAGTAGGCTGACAGATGACAGAAATACACTAATTAACATGGGAAAAGGAAGGATTAGATTAGTCCAGCGGACCTTGAGATGGTCACCCAGTCAGACCAGTCGGATTGTGATTGCCCAAGAAGACATTCCGGATAAGAGCTAAATTAACCCAGCTTAGACCTTAAGAAAGCGAGCAGCAGACCTATTTGATTTTGCACCAACCCACATCCTCATCCTCAAACCCTCCACATAACAAATTCAAATTTATCTACTTTGAGAATAAACCACAAGTTTGGCAAATGCAGTGATATCTAACGCAAGTTTCCAGCTAGCAAATTCTGGTTCTGAATTTGTGCATAACATTCACAAGAATTTTTTTTTTTTTTTTTTAAACATAAAACCAATGTTGTTACATTCCCAAAATGTTCTGGGAAGGTCAGTTGAATACTGCAAGAAAATTACTTCATTGTTTCACTTTAATGTTCCTTAGATGTTAAGACAGCAAATTTTTCTGCAACATTATTGTTACGTTATCAGAACATTCTTGGAAGGTTAGTCGAATGTTCCAGGAAAGTTACTTGAACACTGCTCCTTAATGTTCCCTCAAAGTTATGATTGTAAGTTTGCCTTACATAAAACTAACGTTAAACTTACATTTCCAGAATGTTTTGGGAAAGTTAGTTGGATATGACAGGATGGTTACTGGACCATTTTCCTTTAATGTTCCGTGGAAGTTAAAATCGTAACTTTGCCTTATGTAAAATAAATGTGTAACATTTACAGAACATTCTTTGAAGGTTGGCTGAATGTTCAGAAAAGCTTACTTGAACAATTACCCTCAAAGTTCCCATGTTGTGGTTGCATGTCACAACAGCAATTTTTTCTACTGTTGTAGTTAATGTAAAGGTTACACTTCCAGAGCATTCTGTACATTTGTACAGCAATCTTATAAAATTGTGCAGGGTTACCTAAAAGGCTACAGCAAGCAAGGTAACATTACTGCAGTTAGTAATCCAGTTAGCTTGACAGGTTAATTGAAGCTCATGTTAGTACAGATAAAGACAAAGTTTAATCCATTCCTCTCATGTGCTCTTGTGTTTTACATTTTTGAAAGACCATGAAAAGATGGGTACCTAGATACGGTTGCTAATCTATGACAGGACAGCTGCTGTTTGGAGGAGGGGCTACTAATAGCCTGTCATCCCCTGAAAAAAAGAAAACCATTTGCTTGTGCTACAAGTTTAACCAACACCTGTTACAAGCCATTGCTTCTTTAGGAAAACAGAATGGTCCCCTCCCCAGTGTGTCACAGTGTTAGAATATAGTGAGGCAGACTATAATAACGGTCTGTCTCTCTGTCTGGCAGTCTGTCTGCCTACCTGAGCTGTGCCCTCTACCTCAGCACCCCTTGACTCTAGAAACATGTCCTACTTTCAGACCCGCCTCGCCTCACTTCGCTCCTTCCACTCCTTTCATTCTTCTCCCAAACCCGTCAGCCTCCTGGGAAGTCTGTATCTGGGTCAGAGATGTGCTGTGAATGGAGTCCTCAGCAGACTCCGGACAGACCCCACCACCCCCATCGATATTCTGCCCACACCCTTTTGGAACATCTATTTCAAATGTGACTTTTTCTCACCCCTTGTGCCATTTCTCTGCCTGACTTGCCTCCCATCTCTGAATCAGTATGGCTGGCTAGACAATTTCACAGGATCTCTCACGCCAAAAGGGACCCCAGAGAGGGGAGAGCCCGACTCCTTGCTCCTCCGCTCATTCTGTTTGTAGCCCCTCTGAGGCTCTTATCTAAACTCTGCTAGCTGAGATGTTTCTCTCACTCTAACTGCACCGCTGCTGGTGCCTTACAGTATGCTGCACTGGTGGATACACACTGATGCATGGAACATATCTATGAATTAGTCATTTCTCACTGCTCGGCTCATTCATCAAATTCAGTTTGTCAGACTGTGCCACTCCCTTACTCTCAGACTGTTTGTATGTCTCTCCCTCTGTCTCCGTCTCCCTTTTTCTTTTCCTTGCTCTCTCCTACACACACACACACACACGCACGCATATAGTATAGCATACTGCATAGCCCACACCACAGTGGGTGGCTCGTCTTTATAAATATTGAAATAGTGGAACAGCTAGGGTTCCAGCTGAAAGCACCTTTCATTTTGCCATGCCTTCATCTCAGCATAATTGCTCCCCTTTTTCTGCCTTCTGTAGCAGAGTGTGTGCAGCAGGGAGTCTTAATTGCCTTAGAAAGTCTGTCTTTATTCTATCAAAAATGACACAACCTTTATAAAAGCTTCCATCAAAAGCATCACACGAGTTTACACAACCTTGATTCGATTTCATTGTTTGTTGTTTGTGTTTACTTTATTGAAATGAACATTTTAATATGCATGAAATTGCGATTGATCTTCTGGTTTTATGAAATCAACACTTGACTCACTGTGTCACTGCTCCTCCCCCGTCAACAGGTATGACATCAGATATGAAAAGGACGACTTTCTGCTGCGGATAAAGAAAGCATCGGTCAGCGATCAGGGAACCTTCACCTGCCTCGCAGAGAACCGTGTGGGTAAAGTGGAGGCCTCTGCCTACCTGACGATCAGAGGTGGGTAACTGCCTGTGGACTCACTCGTGGCAAAGCTCATAACCCATCCCTGATATTTTTTGTATCTCCCAAAGCAGGCCGCAGGACAATCAGTCCTTTATTGCCCACTTTTACGAGCGTTATTGCCCCCCTGCTGAAAGGATGGGCTCGGCCTCAGCCTTTCTTTCATATAGCGGCCTGATGTAGTTGATTGTTTCAGATCTCCAGCTAGGCTCCAGATATGAACAATCTAACCAGCTCTAAGTGAACTGTTATGACTTCTCCTGGGGGGCTCATTCTACTTCCAGCCCACTCGCTCCATATTTACACCATACCAATGAGAGGAAGCTATTTCATAGTAAAGGTTGATACTGTAAAAATAAAAAATATTGCTATTTGGCAAGTCAGATCCCCCCTGCTTTCTGCTCTTTGCCATTATATCTGGAGGGCACAAATACATTGTTCATACAAATCAAGATAAGTAACAGTTCACTTGAAACCCACCAATAACACATTCTTAACACCTGAATAAGTATGTCATACATCATCATACATACTGTACATCTCAGATCTCATTACATTGACTGTTCATTCCTTTTTTTATTATATACTTTATAAATTGGATTCTTATTCTTGTTCCTATTACTCATGCACGAATTGTCCTATACCTTGAAAAGATGTCCTGACCCAATCTTCGGATTGGTGTTTGAGCCAACAAGACTTATTTTTAGTGATTGTAGTGTATCCCTTATTTCATGCCAAATTTGTGTGTGTGCTTTGTAAAATATTAGAAGATGTGTGAGTTAACACGGCTCACTAATACAAAACCTGCCCCAAGGCAGTAAACACTGGGCAGTTTTTCAAAAAGACATGCAATCTTTTACAAGGAACTGATCAATAAGGGAAAAAAGTAGACCATAAGTGAGTCTGTTTAGGTATTTGTGCTGTTATATTTTCACTAGCTGTGATATGTTTCTGAGTATTTTCACTGATTAATATCTTTATTGGGCTGATGTTGAGAGAAGCTACATGCAACAAAACAGTCCATTTTTTTGCTAATTTGGTATTTAATCAATTGACTTTATTCTAAACTTGCCCTTGTCAAAGTGTTGTTTCATTTGCACAAGACACTCGATATACAAACAGACAGAGGTGTGGACTTGGACTAGAGTCAGACTTGGGTCACAGATTTGATGACTTGAAACATGACTTGACAGACCCAAAAAAGACTTATAATTAAATTTGGACTTGAACAACAATGACCACTACCTTCCCCCAAGCCAAAAGATGAAAAAGTAAATTATTTTAAAAGTGCCACGAATCAATTAATTTCCCTTCATTTCCTAAATAAACTAAGCGGTCTGAAACAACCACCACCAAGCACCAAATGTGAGTCGATTTTCCGTTTGGCAAATAAATCTTGGAGCTAATAATTATTTTCCTTATCAGTTAATGTGCTGATTACTTTCTGAATTCATCAGTTTTCTATTAGTCTATAAAATGTCAGAAAATGGTGAAAAATGTTGATCTGTGTTTCCCAAATCCCAAAATGTCATCCTTAGAGTATTGTTTTCCTCACAACCCAAAGATATTCACTCTACTGTGATGAGTGAATAAAATATAAGAAACTGTTCACATTTAAGAAGCTGGAATCAGAAGATTTTGATTTTTTTTAAAAGTACTCAGACTGAATAATCAGTTATTAAAGTAGTTAGTGATTAATTTAATAATCAATTCATAATCAGTTGAATAAAAACTATGCTCAGAGTTTGTACCGCATCTTGGTGTCATTTATGGGCATGCTGCTCTTGTCAGGGACTTAATGGTGCATTCAAGTGCACCTCATAAACTCTATATATTATTCGTATTTTCTTTGGTTGAAATAAACAGACCCATCTGTCATAACTTTCTTGTTCTTTCACAACAGCATTTTTAATAATTGGATGCTAAAAACGTCACACTATCCCATTCATTTCTACATATTCAGATTTTTAAAATTCTGTTTAAAAAAAAGGCAAATTTTGTTGTTAAAACTGTATCACATTTGGTGAAGAGTGCATTATGACTTGTTTAGGACTCGAAACTGAAGGTTCAGGACTTGGGACTTGACTCGGAACTAGCCTGTTTTCACTTGGGACTTGATTGTAAACACTTGAGACTTAACCTGTGACTTGCAAAACAATGACTTGGTCCCACCTGTGCAGATCAGATCTGTTAACTGTGTGAATGTGTTCTTGTGACATAAGTAAAGTGTTACAGAGAAATGGTTCAGCCAGTGTTTTTTTTGGCATTTGTCACCCTTCCCCTAATGTTGCCAAGGTGCTATATCCTTGAGGCCCATGCCATCACCTGCTTTTGGTGACTGAGCTCCACCCTCCTCCCCCCTTGAACTTCATGGATGGAAACCCAACTCCACCTCATTCATTTCTGATTTTCATTCTTATTTTTCTGTCCCTCTGTTCTACTCCTCTGCTCTCCTTCTCTCTGTGTTGTGTGTTAATCTCACCCACACCATTGTTGTGTCACCAGCTCGCCCCGTTGGTAAGTAAGAGCTGATCCCATTGTGCATGCGTTGCTCTTTTTCTGTTTTTTGATCACACACACATATGCATGGACTGTTGTGGCATTCCACAAACACATTCATCGAACTAATATTGGACATGCATATCTACATTGTTACTATCAACCCTTGACTTCCCCTGGCAGACAGTGGATTTACCACCTCACCTCTTTCAGAATGGGGGCCCAGATGCACTATGGTTGATATGCTTTAGTTCAAAAACTTGAATTTATGAGGATATTAAGGCACCCTGCTAATTAGATTATCATTCATTCTGATGTTCTGGCAGCTGGATGAATGGCTTATGTGACTGGCATAGTCAAGAAATAGTTCTAAGATAAATACAAAGACCTAATGCATGATCCTTTTTAGGTCTTGTTCAGATTGCCAGCCCAAATCCGTTTTTTAGCATGTCCAGATTGATTTTAAAATGTCTGAAGATCTTTGCTAAATGGATCCAAGCCACATTCGGGGGTGGAGTGAAATTTGATTGCAGATTTCTACAGATCTGACTCAGTTCAGACAATCTGGATGCTCAAATCAGATTTCAAACGGTCGTTTGCGTCATTCGCAACGCAACACACGATGATGATGTCAAATCCAGAGTGACAGGAGTGCGTTAGAACCGCTGAGCAGAATCCATGCTGCTACTAGCAGAGTGGTACGGAGGACTACAGAGAAAAACAGTCCATGCAAAGACGCTGAAATAAGTTGTTTGCTTACACAGACTGTCTCCATTTCTCATACTTACCCATTGGAAAATAGTGCCATTAGCGTACATAGTTACTGCTACCTGCGTCATTACCACAGCAACCCTTGAAGAAAGGTTGGTGATGTTTTGACAAACAAATCTGACGTGATCGCTTCCAAATAACAGTGCGGACAGTCTGTTTTAAAGATCTGATTTGAGAAACAAATCTGATTTGCCTGCAGTCTGAACAAAGCCTTAGCTTACAGCTGGACCTTTAGTCCAGGCATTTGTCTTTTAGATTAGTCTTCTTGTAATATGCATTTTGGAAGCCTGTGCAAATGTGTTGCTATTGTGTTATGGTTTATTTTACCTTTAACCTCAGAGGCGCCCCAGTTTGTGGTGCGACCACGTGACCAGATTGTCGCACAAGGACGAACAGCTACCTTTCCCTGTGAGACCAGGGGCAAACCTCAGCCCACAGTCTTCTGGCAACGAGAGGGTAGCCAGGTGAGGATACTGACAGACAATATGTGCTTGTTTATGTCTATTTGTAGGTCTGTGCATGATAGGGGATTAATGATTTCTATTTTAAGCCCACCTTGATATACAGACATACATTCTCCAGCAACCTCCTGAGTAAATGATCTAAAATATAAAAAATGACCGAGGATCTGACTAAAAGGCTCAGCAGAGTGCGGCTCTGTTCCACATACAGATAATGAAGTGGTCATTTATCTTCAATCTACACCAGTCTGACCGGCCAATTCACTGAGCAAGAAACAATGTCATGTGCTGCATTAGAGTCATTAGACATAATGAAAGCAGGCTAATGTCCTTTCCTGCCCATCAGCTTGTCTGCTTGGGGTGCAGAAACGGACAACGCTGATGCCTCAATTTCAGGATCATGACTGCAGGTTATCACAGCAGGATTATTACTCTGGGGGTAAACTGCCATTCAGACCAAGAAGGGAAAAGACTTTGACCCACTTTTCCAACTGAATTGTACATGATTGTTGGAATACAACATGTAAGCATATTGAAAGCATAAGAACACAACAGTGATTCCTTTAACATTAGTTGGCTAAAGATGTAAATACATGAAATACAATCATTCAGTTTTCCCTAACATTTAATTTAGCAAAGTAATTATTTCGAAGAATTTAAGTCACAATTGACAGTAGGATAGAAATGAGTATCATCTGCATAAAGTGGAAATACGTACATGTGCGAGAATAGTACCAATAATCGATTTAAAGCAGCAGAGAAGTTTGTGTGGGACAAAATATCTAGTTTATGATCTGCTCAAAACAGTAACATTGTGAACAGCAGATAACCATTTGTGAGAATAGCTGGAGAAGAAAGACAGAAATTTCTCACATTCTGATGGAAAATGCATTGTCAATTAGAATTTAAAAAGAAAAAAACATCTTCAAACTGATAGATTTTATACTTTTGGCTTGCCAAAAATATGCCGCCGGGTTTTATTTATACTGCTTCCAATTTTCACTCCCTGTAGGATCTCCTGTTTCCCAACCAGCCAACACAGGGAGATAGCCGTGTCTCTGTGTCCATCAATGGGGAGTTGACCATTTCATCTGTGCAACGCTCTGATGCAGGGTATTATATCTGCCAGGCCCTCACTGTAGCAGGCAGCATCATGGCCAAGGCCCAGCTTGAGGTAGCAGACGGTAAGGCTGGACACACACACACACAGAAACAAAATTATCATCTATACACTACAGCAGAGGATCAATTCTTTCTCAGCCAAGGACCCCTTAAAAGATAGGAAATATAATTGGGATCCTCTCACGTATGTCCCTGGGAATAATTTGATGTAGCACACTTCTACTTATGTTGAAAGAAAAACAAAGATAAATGTGCCAGAAAGATGTCAGACATATATTAAAAATCATGACAAACCATGACATATTAAATCAATCAATCTGAAAACTTTTCATGGACCCCCTAGCAGAGTGCCACAGACCCCTGGGGTTCCCCAGCCCTTATTTAAGAACCACTTTGCGTATGCTGAAATATAAGAACTACGTTTTGTTTTTTTTTGTTTTTTTTTTAGTTATGTGATTTAACACCAAGATGACAATTATTTTAAAACATTAGCTACTTACATTCTATTGTTACACCCTGTTAGGTACATTATGCATCAGGGAGTTAATGTGCACAGTATTAGTGAGTACTCAACACTATTGCATGATTGCATGGCTCAACACACAGGTAATTTCTACAGAATGAGGCCATTACTTTTTTCCCCCATGGTAATATCTGGGGGGATTTCTCCAAATAGGTGGTAGATGACAGAAACACTGCTGCTTTTCTGATGTAATAATATGTAAAAATGGACAAAGTATAAACTTAAAAGTAACACATATGCTCTTTCTTAATATACTCTAGTCTTTTTCATATTTTTCTCATAACATCCTTCAGATTTCAGGCTGTGGAAACATCAAACATTGATGTATTTTTGTATTTTTGTATTTTTGTATTTTACTCCTGAAGTCACATTCTTTTAACAATGTTATTCATTTAAAAAAATCTTAATAGTATTCTGTATTTGATGTTGGAGCTTCTTTTGTGTGAAGCTGTGATGCATACTTGGCTTTAAAATAATACAAAAGTACACACATAAGCTCGCACCCTTGTCCAGACCTTATAAAACATTGAATACCAGTCTATCAAAAGGCTATTTTTCTGCCCACACTTAAATCTGCAAAGATGCATCTGTATGTTCTAAAAGCCAGTCACCCACAATCATCCTTTTCATTATCACCTCACTGTGGTAAATTTGAATGGTCTGAAAAGACTGAAACTGCGTAAAATAAAACTCTCCTTGATGGAGAGACACTTTACACTTTTTCTGACAAAGCTTTAATGTCAGCATTAAGTGCTGAGCCGCTGCCAGCTGGGAGCTGTTTATGCCCTTCTCTCCATTTGTTTCTTGGCTTTTTCTCCCACACATTATTAAATTAACATCTGTTGAAGTGTTTTTTGGAGAGGAAATGACTCCTGTTCTGTCACTCAGAGGAGATGGATCAATATCCAAATCTTTGAGTGGATCGTGGGGGATGGGAGAAATGTGCTTGATTGATGGCTGGAAGGGCAGAGTTGCCGTGATACAAAGTGAAGTTTTGCTTGTACAGCGCTGTTATATAGTGTTACTTAAGATTAGTGGTGTCCAAGTTCCTGTACTGAATGAAAACTTTCCGAAGCAGAAGATACATATGTATGGACAAGTGCTTCACCTTTGGTGTTGCCTTGGATGTGTGACTGACAGGTTTATTAATTATACAGACTTGAGAGAATAGTACATGCTGTAACTTAAAGATGAAGCGTGTAGAATAATAGTCCAGGGCAGTTCTCTAAGGCTGTAGTCAAACAAAGAAACTCTTGGTCAACAGAAATTCTTCCTATTCTTCAACAAGTTAATTGGTCGATGGGGATTAAAAAAAATCCACAAGTCATCTCTAGATCAGCCACAGTGCACTGAGTGACCTCTATCTGCTTGCCTAACTGGGTGCTAATCAAAGTTACACGACAACCATTTCTTTTCCAAACAGCTATATTGTTACCTTCAGGGCATGTCTATCGCGTAAATTTAACAACACACACACAGTCACACCAGCATTCAACCTACTACTCTTGTTTTAGTTCAAATGTGAACATAGTTTCTCTTGACTGTCCCTCAATATTACAACATTAGTTCAACCTTAGCCCTGTCTGTAGGAAAAGCTACATTAGCAGCATGCTAACGCCACAGGATAACCTACAAAACAACACTAAACAGCATAACACATCGCAAAACTTTTTTACAGGTCACAGACAGTCAGTGTGAGCTTGAACTGCTATCAATGCTCATTGATAAAGCAGTTCACTGGAGTGAAATGCACACACACGTCATCAAAATAAACTTTTAATCCACTCAACTCCTCATTCCTCTGAGGCTGGAGGCCGATGTAGCAATTCTCGCTGGTACTTTGACACGATGTCAATTAGTTTTGAGCTGAGTCAGACCACTGTAAGAACAAGAGGTTTGCACTGTATTGTACACAAACTACAGCATACACTAGCATGTTAGCTGAGAAAGGCCCTGTATTTAGCAATTTTTTTTTGCTGAAAGTTGCTTGGAAACTATTGAGCAGACAGATGGTTGAGATGCTGATGCTGAGATGTGAAACCGGGTCGTCATTCCAATCTATTGTAATTGCTGGCAGTCCAAGCCGACCACAGCCGCTGCCCTCCATGTAGGAGCAAGCTACACTTTTTCAAAGCCATATTTCAAGCCTACAGGGGGTGACTGTTTCATACTAGACAGATTTTGAGAGTAGCATCGTTTCAACATGTCTGACAGATTCCTACAGACACTGTGGATGTCCTGAGGCTTGAGCTGCTACCAGTGTGATGCTTGATCAAAGACTGCACACCAGGACCTCGAGACGTACCTTTCAACTCTGGTCTTGAGCAGTGATAGAGTGATATTTGTAGAAATTGATGTTCAGAGGAGAAATAATAATCAATATGGGCAACAGAAAAAAACGATTCCCTTTTTATAATTCCTGAATGGAATTTATATGCTAAATAACTAGCACTTAGCTTGATGCTAAGACATAATGAGAGTGACCATTAATGTGCTAATGAAAATTAGCATTGTAATCGTGGTAATCTCAATCTGCTACTGGCTTCAACACTCCACACTGACAAGCTGCAGCAACCTTGAAGGGTCAAAACACAAACTCAAAATTTCCAATGGGTTTGTGTGAAGCATGTTAATTTAAAGGCTCACATTTTTGCTGTGTGCAGTTTTAAGGGCCTCTATCCATTTTGGCCTAACATTTTATTATTATTTTCTTTTAATGCTAACTTGATGAGCAACATGAAGAACACTAACTGTAGGGTTTTCTGTCAAAAAGCATTTTATTACCAAATTTATTAAGTGGTACAGCAATGATGCTGTTGATATAAAGCTCAAAGACTGACTGACATGTGATTTGAATTGTTTTTTAGAACATACGCCATGATATACAGTCTCTAGAAGTGCATGAATTAACTTTTTCCAATGGTCTAGTGTTAAAAAAATCAAATAAAAAAATCACAAGAAATTGTAACATCGAATTGCAATACTACTTAGCTTTTTAATAATCAACATCAGTAGCAGGAATACAGCTAATTAAGTCTCCCAACATCCTTTTGTCTGCAAACCTACTGCAAAATAATTCATTTGATTTTGCAGCCTGCATAGCCTCTGGTCGTGATCAGTGATAAACAATCTGGAAATGCAACATTTTGTTATTACTTTGTCACTAAAGCTGGAGTGTATGATTGGATTTTTTACAGGACGACAGCTAAATCGGGAACAGCAGTGTGATGTTGTTGTTGGCTCTTTAATCACTTGGGGTAATGTTAGCTTGCTGTCCAGTAGCTGTAATGTTTTCCTGGAAATACATGGCTAGAGTGCCTATCTTTAGCCAATATAAACACAAAGTTCCACATGAAAGACTGACCGGCGAAGCATTCATTTCATGTTCATAACACTTTGTCTTGTCACATAAATGCAAACAATTCAGCCTCCATAATAACTGGCATATCGCATGTGGTGCTGCTTACCGTCCCCTGCACCCAGTTGCACCTGATTTCTCTGCTATTCTGCTTGAGTTGCTGTGTTCCTCATTGTGTTGAAGGAGGTGTGATGAAAGATAAGGCGGGGGGAACCTGCTGTAAACACTTGTGCGAATGGAGACAGACCTGATAACAGTGGAGAGCAGCAGTGAGGAAATTGGAAGCGGGAGGTAGTTACAAGGCCTAGAGAGCTTCAACACTCCAGAAATTACTGTTGCGGAGTGCAGAGGCTGTTTTCTGGATGATATAACATGCTTTAAAAAGCTTTAAAAGAGATGAATTGTTGTTCTGCTTGGCATGCTAATTCATAGTTTAAGTTCTGTAAGCGTGTGTGTGGGGTGGGGGGTGGGGGGTGCCAAGAGGGAGGAGGTGTAGCCATGAGTCAGAGTGGGGAAGAGAGAGGACAGGCATGAATGTGTTGAGAGGTGTTATAAAGAAGGTATGGTAATTAGCGCCACGGGTGAAGCATCGTTAATCCTCACCTAGTAATTAAAGCTCAAAGGTGTGATGCAGTGCCATGAGCACACTGCCCTACTGTGGAAAAGGCTCACAAAACAGTCACTTCCTCTCACAACAAATCCAACAGATTGAACCCTAACATCTTGGGTCTGCAACCACTAATGCAATTACTGCAATCACAAATTAACACCTTGTGATAAGGTCATGTCTTTTTTCCACAAATCTATCAGGCGAACTCTAACCAGTTACAACAGAGAGTCATTGTTTCACGCCAAGACAAGGATATCAAAATTGCAGTGCTAGAGGTGCATTCAAATAATAATAATAATAATAATAATAACACCTGTTCCTCAATTACTATCCTTAGCCCTGAAGGACCGCCCACCACCCATCATTCGGCAGGGCCCATCCAACCAAACGCAGGCGTTGGGAGGCGTGGCTCTACTTCGGTGCCAGGCGTCAGGGGACCCAGAGCCTACGGTCACCTGGAGGAAGAATGGGGTCAGTCTGCTTGGAAAGGACCCGCGGTTTTCCCTGCTGGAGCACGGCAGCCTTCAGATCCAGAATACCAAGGTGTGTTATTTTGGATCACAGAGAGACACATACACATTGGACTTAGCATGCACCGTTGTGCCTATAGCGTTACATGGGAAAATGGCCTACTAGTTATAAAGGACAGTGTATTGCAATGACTTGCCTTTGTAGTTTTGGCTTTTGGCATCAATTATAACATATCATCAAAATATACAATGACAACATTCCACTCACCAAACTGAGAATGGAAACACAGCGACTCTGCTACAGTTAAGTTCTATTGGGAAAGCCAGACTATTGAACCCTCCCAAGTCCCACCTGTTTTTGTTTTGTGCTACAATAGCAGTGAGCAAGCCTGACACCCAGCAAGTACTTGTACTTGTACTTAGATGTGCTATGTACTAGGCTCAGCTATGTTGAAAAGGAGATCCTATTTTAAAGAAAGTTGAGATGTTGCTGGGGTACATCTCAAGTTAATGTCAATGTTCGCAAAATGCTAGCTAACTGGCTAGCTAAACATCATGTTTTCATTTTATTTATTTATTTGCTTATTTTGCAGTGTTGCCGCTGCTAAGGGCTAATTTGTTGTGCCACTTTTGGGTTTGAAGTTCACTCAAAGTGCTATTTTAATGTCGTCAAACTTAACATTACTATTCTGATCTACTTATGTAAGACTGCACTTTGAGTGAACTTCTTTACCTAAGCTGACACAGCAAATTAGCCCTTCAAAGTCAAAAAGGCTCTGCAGGGAGTTGCTTTACCTTTTTAAGTTTTCTCAACTTTTTATTACAGTGAGTGAAATTCCAATCTTATTATCACTGATGAAAATGATTGCCAAAAACACACAAATTATGAAGTTGTAATAAACCCGAACTGTCATTTAAGCAAACTGATTCTGCATGATAACAGGCATCCTGTTAAGGATCGTAATCTTTAAAAAAGCCTTTTTGCTGTACCTGAAGTGGTACAGGCAACTGTAGCAATCAAGTTTCACTTGCAATAGTTCCATCAGGACCTGAGGATTAAATAATAAAAACAAAGGACTGTTAATTAATGTTTGAGGGAATGTTTTACCCCGAATTGAAAATAGAGTTGTTTTTCTCAGCACCATATCAGTTAAATCTCTTTTAGATGTGCGCCTGCAAATAATCACACTGTGCACACATTTCACATTCTTCTTACCTGGAGGTCGTACAAAGCACTATGTAACTGTTCTTCAGTGGGCAGGACTCCTTAATTCTGCATCTGTTTTTCATTATTTTGATTACCTATCTTTCACAGCACTGTTAATACCAAAAATGGTCTACGTGTGTTGTATGCACATAGATACACAAACAAACTCAAGCGCACGCCCAGTGTTTAAGGCTTTTGTCTTTGCACATCTCATCCTTGTGTTGCATGTGAAAGATGAAAGAGAAATTCTCTCATCTGCCAGCTGATGTCATCTGAATGTAATTCAAATGGACAAGTGCAGTCAGGTTGCTTTTAAAAGATGAATAGCGAGTATTGATTTTTATAAGTTGTTAAACGCTGCTATTTAGTCTGAATCTCTGAGGCTGCAGTTAGACTCAAGGACTCAAGGACAGGGACCTGTGAGAGGAGTCTAAAGGGGCTCATATAATGGAGGAACTACAATATACAGTGTCCTGTCACAGTGTCAAAGTGCTCTTTCTGTGTCACTCCTTCTTCTACTCTCTCTTGAGAGATAGCGTAGTCGTCAGTGGCTCCTAAGGCATTGCCTATATAAAATAGATTGTCATATCACTTATATCCTGTGTCAGCACTGATGATGATAATGTTGATGGCTCTGGGAATGGGGGGGTGACTATTATTGGAGGAAATCAATTAAGAAAATTAATGTAAGCTCTTACTGGGCTCTTTTTTTCATTGGCCGGTGTTAAAGTTTCCTCTCATCCACTCTCCGGCTTTTCTCGAGCCAAATGCAGGCCAGTGGAGGTTAATGCATTTTTACTGTACTACTAGCTGTGAACCTCCTTCAAAAGCCCAGACTGACGTAAGAGCTTGTAGAAACCATCAGGGATCAGAGTTACAAAAGCTATTGGATTCAGTAGAACACAGCAACTGAGCAGCCTGAAAGCTGTATCGTTTGTGATGTGGACGAGCAGAGAGAATCTTAATGGGCGTTTAGTTTTTAGTGTTGAGTTTGGTTTCTTTTACAACTCTGAAATCAGCCCAAGTGTTAAAGTTGTCATGCTGCAGATTAAAGGGATAGTTGAAGTGGAGTTGTATGAGGTACTTATCGGTGCATATTAGCTACAGTAGGTGCCAGTTGGCATGCCCCCAGTTTGGGAAAGAAACAGGAGTACTAGCGTAGGAGGCTAAGCAATATAATGCTGTGAACGGGGTTGGCAACAATAGATATTTCAGCCACTTAAAAAAGGTCCATCTCAAAGATATCAATATTAGTTAAAAAGTATGCATTATCTAGAATATTTTCACTGTTTTATAGCCTTTTCTGATGGAAAACCTCTGCTATACGAGGCAGTTATTGCTTTCTCCAAACCTACCAAACTCCATAGGCAAAATCTGTCATTTTACCTCTCAGAGCACGGGGGTCGACAGTCTACCTCTGCTTCAGTCTGTTAGTTTGTTTGTGTTATTGTGTAACTTTGGTGTTTAAAAGGATAGTTTGGATTAACTGAAGTCACACAATAACACAAACTAACTAACAGATCAAGGCAGCAGTAGACCAACAACTGCTGTTGTCTGTGAGGCTAAATTACTAATTTTACCTATGGAGTTTGGTGGAGAGAGCAATATTTAGTTTATATCATCAGAAAAGGCTGTCTGAATGCAAAGTAAATCATGAAAATATTCTAAATATAGTGTACACTTAAAGTGATACTTTTTTTTTTTTTTTTACGTGGACTGGAGTTGCATACCACACCAATACCACTACAACACCTTTTGTTGCCGACCCTGTCCACAGAAGTACATTGCTAAGCTTATCTGTGTTGGTGTGCTCTCAGCTTCTCCAAACTGGGTGCGTGCCGACCGCCATTTACTGTAGGTAATACATATACTATCGATAAGTACCCCATACAACTTTACATCAAATAATTTGAACTGATCCTTTATGAGAGCCTGTTTGAACGTTAATGATTATGTCATAAACTGTCTTCTTTAGCTCTCCGACGCTGGATTGTACACCTGTGTTGCTACCAGCTCCAGTGGAGAAACATCGTGGAGTGCCTACTTGGATGTCAGAGGTCTGCTTCAGTAGAATTAATTCATATGAACAATTAACATAATTTTATTTGCATATCAAGCATAACATGGCTGCTTTTGCAAGTATTCATTTTGTGTCTCTGCGTTTCCTCCTTCGCCAGACTCCACTGACCTCATAGACTTCATGTCTCACAATGCAACCGCCCTCCCAGGGCCGCCCTCCAAGCCAGAGGTCACCGATGTTACCAAGAGCAGTATCTCGTTGTCATGGGAACCGGGGCCAGAGGCGGGCTCCCCAGTGTCCTCCTATGTCATTGAGGCCTTTGGGTATGTCTGTGACCTATGGCCCCGAGCTACATTTAGTGACCCCGAACTTTCAAGGCAGTAACAGATGTGGGGTGTTTTTGTGGGCAATTCAATAAAGCCGTTTCAAGCAGAATATTCTGGATGGTTTATCTCTTATAGTTTTACAATTCATCTCAAAAGAGTGAAAAGTGTTCTGGTATTTAAATTTGAATGCTAATTATTTGGCAAATAAAAGCTCACTTCAAGCAGAAAATGATTGGCATATGAGAATTAGCTTTTTGCTTTCCTTACCAAATACTTGACTAGAAGAAAGGATGAGAAAGACAGAGATGATTGTTATTCTGATTACTCTTTTTAATGATGAAAGGAGGCATTTCAAAAGATTTCACAATTTAGTATGGCACGTCATTACTGTGTGACATGTGATTTTTGCTCCCAGTCTCCAGGAGCACAGCCCACCAGTGTTTCCCCAAATAAACTATCTAGGTTACTTCTATATTAATGAAAAGATTCTACCTAATTAATTAGATTTAATCATGCTTTTTCTACAGCCAGTCAGTGAGTAACAGCTGGCAGACGGTGGCGGACCACGTGAAGACCACCGAGTTCACAGTCAAGGACCTACGACCCAATACTGTCTACCTGTTCATCATCAGGGCAGTAAATGCTCAAGGGCTCGGGGACCCCAGCCCCATGTCTGAGCCTGTCCGGACTCAAGGTACGGAAATAAGAATGGATTATAATGAATCCTTTGTGATAATTAGCACAATTCCATTCTACATGACTATATTCCTTTCTATTGTCTTGGCAGACATTAGTCCCACAGCACAGGGAGTGGACCACCGTCGCGTGCAGAAAGAGTTGGGGGATGTCGTGGTCAGCATGCATAACCCCGTGGTCCTTAGCTCCACTTCAGTGCAGGTCACATGGACTGTGAGTACTTAAAACATTTGAAACTAGAATTACTTCTTGCTGTTGTATGCCTCCACCAACCAGTCAAGTTGTAGTTTACATCCATGCAACAACACAGGACTTGCACCATTTAGTTCCATTATATTGGAGAGAAGGCAGACATCTCTGTGGTTGATATCTCCAAAACTCTGTAACTCATGCCCAAAATATCTAGATGGATAGTGCTATGGGCCAGGGAGGAAAATATGTGTCTTTGATTTTGAGGTGGACTGTCCTTTTAACCTCTGACTTCCAAACGTTATCCTTTAGTTCAGGTGGATGTTGCAAAATGTGGAGAAATTCCATTCAGGCCCTCCTGAGATATTTCATTCACAAGAATGGGACGGATGTGACCTTGACCTTTGAGCTCCAAAATCTAATCAGTTCATCCTTGAGTTTAACTGAGACATTTGTGCCAAATTTGAAGAAATTCCACCAGGGCATTCTTGTAATATCATGGTCACAAGGATGGGACAGACGGAGGGACAACCCAAAAACATAAAGCCACCGGCCACAGCTGTAACAGTGGTTTATAGTTGTTGTGGCTCTTTTACCTTCAGAGAAGCAAACAAATCTTATCTGAGCTTGTTTCAGAACTTTATGCTTGGCATGTGACTATGTTTTGGATTAGCTGACACACACACACACACACACACACACGGTGGGATTCATAGTCTGAACAGCTGGTGTTCCATCAATTTAGAATGGTTTGAGGTGATGCAGGAATCAAGACTAATGTTTCTATTCAGGACAAATACATCACCATTAGCTCCTACATGTGTCACTTCTGGAGGCAGTTTGCAGTCAGCCCTTTATCTGGGAAATGTTATTTCTGTCTGTTGGCAAGGTGTCCCTACTGTCTGCTGCTGTAGGTTAATGACACACCTAGGATGGGCTTACGCTCGTCTGCTATTTCATGCTTGTCAGTACGACGACCGTGTACTGTAATGCTGCCTGCAGACTGACACAGTGACAGGATAAACCTGCATTTGTGGTCGAGCTGAATGGGTCCGCGGACAATATTCGATCAGGCTCCATTTGCAGGAGAAACACTCATTCATTACCCAATGTCAGACAGAGGTTTCTCTATTAAAGTGGTTCGTGTGCACTGTTGGGTTTGGTCTGAAGTCTCTGTTGCTCTGTGAATGTCCTGTGGGAACAGTTGCACAAATGTATTTCAGTAAAGTTTAATTGGACAATCTGTTACTCAGCCAAATGTCAGGTGACAGAACAGACGTGCTGGAGTGTCACTCAACCAGTTGCCTGTAACCATAACTCTCATTCTAGACTTCATCTTAAACTCAAACTTAATCCTGGCCTGTAAACTCAATACTTCTCAGACTTTATTCACTCGGTGGGTAGTGTTGAGTGTGCTTCAGGGCTGGGGTAATTTGTTGACATAACACACATTACATACATTGACAAGACAGAAGCAGCAGCAGCAGCAGCAAGAGAGCACCATCCTGTTTACCTTTCCACTTTCTCCACCATGCATGATATATTGGGATCATCATGTTTTCTGCTAATAGTAGTAGTAGCAGTCTCTCAAAAATAATTTTCTAAATGTTTATTCATTGTCCCCACATTAAAAGTAATTAATGCACTGCTGCTGTTAACGTAATGTTACACCACGCTATATCTAACGTTGTTATTTGGCTGACTTATATTTCCTGATTACTTTAACGGTCATGTATGAGTCAGAAAGTGGCTTAACTAAAGTTACTGTTGCTACAGTCTGTATCAGTCTTTAGAGTAGCCGATAAATTAGTTGTTAGATTAGTCAGCTAATCAAAAAAAATAATTGTTTGATTGATTGTTTAAAAAAATAATTGTTAGGTGAACAATTTCCTAGAAGATAGCCACAAGGCAGCAATACAATTTTCCCTGGTTTTATTTCAGATCATGAATCTGCAAAGCTGCTACCTCAGAAAACACACATTTAAAGTGTTTCTGTAAATCTGCAGTCATATTTGTAAGATATATGTTTGTTTTTTCATATTACAGGCCTTGATTAATTCTGCAGCTACCTTCTAAGACAAAAGGAAAGTGAACACAAAAGAGGGTGATTTATTTTGATTCAGACTTCAAACATTTAAATTCTTTTTCAAGTATCATCTTGTGTTTATAAGGCTTTTTAGATTCATAAATCATTTTGTTAATGACATGTGGACTGAGGCTACAAAGACAAAGTGCGAAGAAAAGGAATCCATCCTAATATATCACCCTAATATATTTTTTATCCATCGTTAATATTTCACAGCACAAAACACAAGTTGGCTTTTGTGTATATTGGCTTACATATGGTCTGGGGCACTCTTAAAGGGACAATTCACCCCTCAAAATCAAAAATACATATTTTCCCCCTGGCCTGTAGTGCTATCCTAGATTCTTTTTTGTGTGAGCTACCAAGTTTTGGAGATATCGTCCTTAAACATGTCTGCCTTCTCTCCAGTATAATGGGACTAGATGGCATTCGGCTTGTGGTGGTTTAGCTGGATAAATAGCACAACAAATCATGGGGGAAATGTGTGTTTTTGATTTTGGGGTGCCCTGTCCCTTAAAATTTTGATCTCACCTAAAAACAAACAGGAAGTATGCGAGTATTGACGAATGCCAGAAAAGTTTAATTGTTTGCACGCACAGTTTAAGATCAAATCTGTGCGTAGAAACGACTCATGTATGTGGACCGTTATGTACAGGCTACTTCTCGGACTTTATGATGGGTGCTGTTGACTACACTTTTCTAAGAATTCCCTAGAACCACCAGCAGCAAAGGCAGCAAAACAAATCCCCTCATTTTATGTTAGATCATGGATCTGCAAAGCTGCAATCTCAAAAAAACAGGTTTGTGCAAGACACTAATCTATACATTTTAAGTAAAGTCTGAATGTAACTGCATCATATTTGAAAGATATATGTTTGTGATTTCATGTTACAGTAACTTAATGCAAGATTACACAACATTAAAGTGTGCAGTAGAGACACTGTAGGTCTTGATTAATTCTGCAGCTGTTTTCTAAGGCAGTAAGAGAGTGAACATAAATTAGAAGGGAAGAGGGTAATTTATTTTGATTCATGGCTTCAAACATAAATTCTTTCTCAAGTAACATCTCTTTGTGTTTATAAGGCTCTTAGATTCACAAATCATTTTGTTAATGACATGTGGACTGAGGCTACAAAGGGAGAAAGAAGAAAAGAGATCCATCCTAATATATTTGGACTGGTCTGATGGTAAAAAGCTGCTTTATATCGCTTGTAAAAAGCATTTTCTTGCTTCTGTCACTGTTAACAAGCCATTACGATGAGTTGTACTGTTACATATTTTACTGAGGAAAGAAAAATATTGGACAGTTTTGATGCAGTGTTTTGTGTTCATATTCTGCTGAAGATCATCGTGAGGTATTGCAGACTCAGGGGTACTTTGGCAAATACACTATAACACTCTTCTCATGGTTTCTTGCGTCTTTGCCGCTAATTAAACTGTATGATTAACTAAGCGTGCATTGTCACTGACAGAGGACACAAACTGAATGCTGATCTGCAGCTCCGAAGCACTTTACCCACAGATGTATGACACCTCCCACATCATTACCATACAGCATGTCTTCATCCCCACTCTCCCTCTCCTTCTCCTCTTCTCTCAGGTGGAGAATCCATCCCAGTTTATTCAAGGCTACCGCGTTCTGTTCCGGCAGACGTCAGGGCTGCCCTCCCCAGGGCCGTGGCAGATACAGGACCTGAAGGTCGCCTCAGAGAGGGACATAACTCTCTCTGGTCTGAAGAAAGGCATCGTGTATGAGATTAAAGTGCGGCCATACTTCAATGAGTTCCAGGGTGCGGACAGTGAATCCATGACAGCACGCACCATGGAAGAAGGTAAGCGACAAATTAATTCACATTTCTGACAAAAAGAATTTCTCTGCTGACTTTATGTTGCAAGAAATATAAGATTTGGTTACTTGTACATGAGCAGAAGCTCTTGTGGAAATGATTCTGCCTACTTTTATATTTAGTTGCCGCTAGTAATGGCTTCATAGCTAGATAGTAATGGATAATGGCATTTCAAGTACACCCACCCACACACGCATACTGCTGCAGTGCCATGTCCCCTGTGTGTGAAAACAGGTCTCCCAGACAGCACAGTGGGGGTCTTTGACAAGCCTGGGCCTCTGTGGGTTGGTGGGCAAAGGGGGAGGGCAGAAACTGTCTCTTTTGACATAAGCTCGGCTCTCTCCCTGCTCCTCTGTGGACCCCTGCTGCCATGTCTCCGTCACACACCAAGCAGACCTGTGTGATATGAGCCTCAGCACATACACTCACAGTCTCAATCTCAAATGAGCTTTATTGGTGGTTACACTTCTTGGTGTCCTACTTGTCCTGCTTGTCCTCCCGTCATCAGGTCAATTGATCAGCTAGCCTTCTTAGTTTAACTGTTTGTGGCACAGATGAGGCTAACATATCATCATTTGTTGCATACTTTATTTGTAAAATAGAAAAATTGTGTTATAATGAGATAAACTAACACACTGAAATGAAGATGTTATCTAGAACTATAAAGCGTTCTTCGACTTGTCCCCATAGGAGAACCCTTTTTGGTTCCTGGTCGAAACTTTTATAAAGGTTGCACCTGAAAATCCATTTAGGGGGTTCTACCCAGACCCCTCTGTACGTTCGAGAACACCTCTATAGTGTAATGGTTCCAACCAGAATCTCTTTCTTGGGTTTCTAAACAGAACCTTTCCATTTTCTGAGGCTGCTAATAAGAACCCACCCAGTGGTTTCTACCAAGAACCCATTTATATCCCAATGAATTCATCCAGGGGGTTCTACAGAAAACGCTTTTATATTCAGTAAGTTTCATATGGAACTGACTCAGTGTATTCTACCAAGAATGTTCTTATATTCAAAGGATTTCATCTAGAACCCACCCAGGGGGTTCCACAGAGAACCCTTTTATGTTCCAAGGGTTTCAACTATAAACCTCTTGTCTTCTGGGGGTTCTATGAAGAACCATATTGTTCTTCATCAAATGAGGCAAAAAAATTCCTGAATCCCATAGATTGTACTATGTCCATCCATCATCTTAACACTCTGTTTTAACAATCAACAATTATGTTTAAGTTGAGAAAACATAAAAACAAATTAAAAAAGAGAAAAAGTCTAAGGTGATAATGTAATTCTCTCTCATCAAAGTCTAATGTAAACTTTATTTAATTTTTCACAAAAAACAACCCCAACCCCAAAAAACAACCCCAACCCATGGTCCACTTTTTGGCTTTGTCAAGAGCTTTCGACCACATCACATCGTCTTTATCAGCAGATAGATTTTACTCGTCACTGACATGGATCTGTTGACATGCCAGCTAAGTAGCTGTTATAATTTTATCCAGAGCAGTGTAAGGACCTCTTGTCTTTATTGGCTAATAGATTAATCAGGATAGTTCGCTATTGACCTAGTAAGAAATGTAGCTGAGCAATTGTAACTCAAGGTCGACTTCCTAACTTTTTTTCAAAGTCCATACTTACTTATTCCAAGAAGTCTTAAAATTGCTGATGGAGACACCGTAACAACTACTGAGCTCTCATGGCAACAGATCTATCTCTATAACAACTGAGCCCTCTTCATTCTTTGATGAAGGTTGAAAGCTCAAGTAAAAGCTAGTCAGTGGCTCTAGATTTGGATTGTTTTGTCAAACTCCCCTTTCCAAGGTCAAGAATGAATTTGCATGCTTAAACATGAATCCATCATTAAACAACCACCATAGCTGATAAAAATCTATCTAAAGTTTTATTCATGTTACGTTAAGTCCTACTTGCCGACTTCCTTCCTCACTTCCTCTTTGATGTATCCTGTGTTTTTCTGGAAGTTATAGCAACTAGTAGCAAACAGGAAACTCACCATTACCTTGACTGAATTACAGATTCTGTGGATTTGACCATTTTTGGAAACATTGGGATAATGTAAGTACACAACTTCAAGAAAATATGTAACATATGTCTAGCTTTTTTAGACATTTTAATACAGAAATGTTACATATTATAGCTGTAATTCACAAAAGTTAAGTTTTGCCTGTTGGTTGGGCAGGGGACCTCTTTATGTAGTTGCGTTCAGGTGCTGCATCAGCTGGACTGCATGCAACACTGCTTGTACTGAGCGCAAGTCATGCTGAGGCCATTAGTGCATCTTCTCCCCAATAGGAGGGTAAGGAGGAGGTATGAACTGGGGATACAGCTGGTGGAGAGAGAAATTCCCCTCACCGTAGCCCAATTAAAGTGGCCACACAGGATTGCTAGAGGTCTTTGCAGACCAGTGCACATGTTCTCGTTACTTGGATCCTGGAAACAAGGCATCATGGTAGAGGAAAAATTGGCTTGATCTACTGATACTCTAGAGCCCGGAAATGTGCTGATCTGCAGAATTATGAGGAAAAAAACGCTCGATATCCATCAAAGGCAGGTTGGGAATGTGCCGCTGCCTTTGTGAAAACCTAGCAGAGGGCGTCTTTGGGGCCTCAGAGGTCAAAACAGCTGATGTTTCACACTTCATACGGGGGCAAATTGTGTGCTAAGATTAATGATCCACACAACCCTTGGATGAGTTGTTGGTGAGAATAATGTGGCCAGAGGCGGTCGGCTCTTTGACATCACCGTCATCAATGTCATCTTTACGATCTTAAGGCTTTCCACCGATGCTGATGGCAAATCAAGGAAAATGCTTTGGTGTATAAGGAGAAAAGACAAGGCCAACCCATTCAGAAAAGTGCTCCCAGATCCTACTACACTCTTGGAAACAAGGGTTCCTCCTAAAGGGCTGAAGTTCTACTCAGAACCATTTGCTTGTGAAGAACCATTTTTGAAGGAAGAGTTTGTCAAGAGTTTTTTAAGAACCCTTTTCATCCAAAGAACCCTATTTGGAAGAAAGAGGTCTTCAAGGATTCTTGAGATGCTTGATGAAAGGGTTTTTGGTAGAACCCCTTGGATGGGTTCTATATAAAACTATTGGAATATAAAAGCATTCTCAGTAGAACCCCCTGGGTGGGTTTTAGATAAAACCCTTTGAATAAAATAGGTCTCTCGGTAGAACCCCTGGGTGGGTTCTAGATAAAACCCTTGGAATATAAAGGGGTTCTTTGTAGAACCCCCTAGAACCCCATGGGTGGATTCTGGATGAAACCCTTGTAATATAAAAAAGGCTTTTCAGTATAACTGCAGGAACCCCAAGCGTGGGTTCTTGTTTGCACCCTGAAGGTGAAAAGGTTCTGGATACAACCCCCAGAAAGGGTTTTGGGAGGAACCATTACATCATAGAGGGTTCTCTGTAGAACCTCTCATAGGGGGTTCTGGGGGAAACATTTCACAGGTTCTATCTATAACCCTTTATATTAGATTGTAGGTAGAACTCTCTGATAGGGTTCCAAGTGGAACCTTTGTAAAAGTTAGTTTATTTAACATTACATGCGTGTTATAGGGGCATGGCTATGTTGACATAGAAATGTTTACCAATTCATGAATTAATTAGCTTAATTGATGCACTCATTTGCATAACAGGTTATGTTTACCACTTTATATCCTGTATAGCGGGACATTAAGCAGCTTAAGTGCCTTTTGTTTAATTGCACAGCTGTGAGTAGAAACTGAAATGTTCCCTCAGACACTGGAGGCATTAATTGCTTTAAATTACTCCCTAGCTACAGTTTTCATCAGTCCTGATATCAGTATTAGTCACATTATTAAGAGCATACTCTTTGACCTTTTTCTGCTGTTGTGAGCATTTATTGGAATGTTAGCCTACCAGTCATTACTGGTATTGTAACCATTATTCATCCTCAGGGATTGTTCTTGTACTACGGAAATTGCAGAACTGCACTTAATGGTTCCTGTCTGTTCTCCTGATGTAAACCTTTGACTGACTGGGCGAGCTCCATCAGTTCGCTGAAACAGCACCACTGAAATGACATTTGGAAAAGTGGAGCTGACTTGCTTGATGGTGCATTCACATTAGCGAACCAAAATACCTAGTTATAGTTTTAGTCAGAGCTTCTCTTTGTCATGATGGTAGTGTAAAGAACTATGTGAAGCGGAATGCGCATTTTCATGGTGATTGTTTTTGTGCTGTTAAAAGTATATGCATATGCTAAGTACAGTATTTATCAGTTAAACTGCAAAACATTTATTCATGTGACAGACAACTGGCTGTTATAAACAGCTGATCAGCTTACAGTGGAGGACTCATCGTCAGTTGTCATTGTCAAATTACAATGTTGCACTGCTGCAGTGTTCCTGCAGCCTGCCTGAGCTTCCTCAAGTCTGGGGAGGAGGGGCTCCAACTCACTATTTGGACTGCAGCACTCATTTCTAGACATGCAATTGTTAGATATTGCTCCTTTAAGGCGAAATCGTCTCAAATTGAGGGTGTGAGGCTTAATTTGCTTCTATTGCGTGGGTCCTTGACATGAAAAAGTTTGGAAACCCCTGGTTTAGAAAACTTAATGTCACCCCGTGCAACCTGAGAAGCAGTGGGTTTTCTTTCTGCTTGGTTACGCTTGGTTAAAAAATATAGTATATTGCATATTGAGTCTGCGTAACACTTAAGCATAACACTGGAGCTCTAGGTAGGTGGTACTCCTCAGATTGCCACCGGGTATTTTGCACACTGCATATTTTAGTGGCCACTGTGTTCAAGATTTCTGTCAGTCCTCTCTCCCATTTTGCTGCTCTCCTATTTTTTTTATTGTTCACTCCACTCATTTCCACATACACCGTGTCAGTTGCTGATATTCTATGCTTCAGTCTGTCTTTTGGGAAATGTATGAGAGGTAATCGGGATGTAACAGCCTTGTACATTTGCTGCTGTCTTACTCTTTGCTGCTGCAAGCAGTATTCAGGATACAGTAGTGTTTTGACAAAATGAAGCTAAGAACATTTGAAACAATCGCTTAAATGCAGTGCAAGCCAAAATGAATGTGAGACTTTAACTTGTAGTGCTGAAATGAGGTTGTATTCTCACAGTGTCTGTGAGACTCTTGACACCTGCCCAAGGCCAATTCCTTGTGCACCTGTATTTGGCGATTAAAAGCGATTCTGATTCTGTGTTTGAAAGATATTTTAAAAACCCAGTAGATCAACAGCTTTTGGCCCAAGCGCTCGCATTCTGGTGACAATCCAGCTGTGCAATGTGCCGCTCTTGAACATTTTGTTATTCCAAGCCATAGTTATTATTCTGTGCGCTTCATGTGCTAGTGCAAAAGTCCAACATCTGGATATTGCAGCTCAGCTACTGAACAGCTTGAGTCCATGTACTGTTTTTTGTCAGAAAATCAAATCAAAAAGACAAATGATCAACAAACTGGTCCCAGCTGAGGTTTTGTTAAGTCGAAAATGCTCCAGCACTGGTGGTGGTTTTGTATTTCATTGGATGTTCTGTTTGTTGTTTGTTTGTTTGTTTTTCCCTCAACAGATTTGTGATCATGATTTGATTTTGTGAAATCTGGACTACAAAGGTGATGGATTGCCTCAGAAATTATGAATCAGAGGGCCACATAGATGGTCTTTTTCTTTTCAGAATGTTGATAGGCAATCCAAATGATTTGTAAAGGTTGACTTTCTTCCAGTACAGTCCACCTGCATTTCAGGTCAGTAGAGAACTCAGGCTGTCTGAGGGGCAGTGACGAAGAATATAAAAAGGGCACCAGCTATATGCAGAGCAGTATCGGTACACTGACAGTCATGATGCACTTTATAATGTTTTGTCTGCTGGAATGGAACCCACAAGGGCACTTAAGCATGTTGTCTTGGACATCTTATCATGTTTTGTCCACCAGAAAGGCATATATCAGAAGTGTAGGATAATTTCTTGAGTTTAGCATTTGGCTGACCTTTTATTAAATAAGACATTTTGCTCTCTGAACAGTAGAACCATCACCATATTATGATAGCAAATCTGCACGAGTTGGTTAAACAGTAATTTCTTCAGAAAGTCAATAGTCTTAATGGCTGAATATAGATACCCCCAAACTGGGTTGAGTCAATTTGTTAAATGTAATAGAAGTAAACTGCGTTTCATATGGCAGATTTAATTCCTTTGTACTGCCAGGCTGTCAAATATTTTGCCGACATGCCGTATCTGTTCAGAGCCTCTCTTTTGAGCACAAGATAAATCAGCCAGGGTTTGTTTCATCTTTCCAACTCAAAAAATCTATTGTTTTATTTAATTTAAGAGTTACGTCAGCCAGATGTTGAGCGCTTTTCACATTTCATTTTACATTTCTTATTAAGCTAGTAATGTAACAGTTTATTGTTGCACACATTATAACATTTTATTTACTATATTAAGTCTTTGTTAATGATTATTTTTAAATAAACGACACTTTGTAATGGTTAATAATTCGTTTTTAACTGTCTATAAACATTATTTGAATGGCTTTTAGAAAGTTGCAAACATGTCTTTTCCTAAGCCTGCCAACATAGTTTTAGCCACTGATCAAGCTATTGTATTTGACAAGTTAAGAGTGAGACTGTGTTGTCTGTAAACATGATCAAGTTGCAACTGATGTTATAAAACTTTACAATTGCTTAATAAATGGTTTATAAAGCAAATACAAACAATATTAGAATGTTTTGTAGCAGTAAAATAACTATTAACTTAAGTTTAACTAACTGTCAGTTACCATTTATGAATGCTGGTTATTATAAAGTTACTGTACTTGTTCTTATACTCCTGATATGGCCTGGCTTTATTATGCTGATTTTCCAGTACAAGCACTACTTGCTGCTGCCTCACTGAGACACTGTGCACTTGTTCATTGAATCTCTCCCCAGCCATTTCCTGAACCAATCCCATCTGGAGAATTTAAGTCACAGTAACCAGGTTGCTCTCTGGCCAGGTGGCAAACAAGACAAAACCGTCACAGCCCACCTGCTTTGGCTTCTCTGCACTGCTGTGGCTCTCAGTGCCTTGCTTACATTACACTGCAGATAGCATTATTATTTTGTAGCTCCTTAATTGGGTTCAGAGTAGTTATTTCATCCACTCAGTCAGAACATAATGATAGTTTTAATGGGAATCATGAGAAACTATGTGCCCAGAGCAGTTATGTTAGTCCGTTCAGCAAGAGATGATGATTTGCTCAGTTGCGTGGACATGGTGTTTGCCTCCTGCTGCCTGCAGTCCCTTTAAACCACCGATCTGTCCATGCAGGTTATCAGGCCAGTTTTGGTACATTTAAAATGACCCATTAAAGAGGGAACTTTGAATTTGGCACCATGAAGCATAGCACCACATTTCCGTTGACAAACCATCTCAGCATCCTCATTATAGGACATGGACATTGAACATTTTCATTCAGATATGACATGCAAAATGGAATACAGCTACTTTGGAAGCATTTACGTGTGGTCTTAATGGTTCTAATCCATTATGGAAGTGATGTTAGCTACTGGGCTCAGCCATTTTTTCTTGGCAGAGGATATTGCACTCATATCTAAACTTGCTGGTCTGCTTGGAACGGTTGTCATTTGTGCAATTAGCGAAGCACAATTTGGACCTCAGATGCTTGATGTGTATAACTTATGATGCCAGTAAGATAATAGAATTTTAAACTCAGTATAACAGAAGAATGGTGTACTTTTTTTAGGTCCCAGTGCTTCCCAGTTTAAAAAAAAAATCCTACCATTAAGATATGAAATTGAGATGAAGTGCTCTGGTAGCCATCTGCCACGCTGGCTTAGAGAATACCTTGTTGTATGGCTTGCTGTATGAATATGAATTGAAGTTAGTGGCTGTGACAAATCCTTCTTTGATATGATAAAGAAAACAGGAGACACTCACTTTTCCCTTAAAAACAATATGCTAAATCTTTTTTTTTTTTCTTATGTGCACTGTAAAAAAAAAAACATACTGAATCTTTTCTCATTAAGTCAACATAAATATACACATTTTATTTATTCATGTTAAACACATTAAAATTTATAGTATTTATTTCTAGAACTTACAATCATGAGTTCTTCTAACTTAGTCTTTTGACTTGAAGTGATAAGTTGAGTGAATATACCATATAGAGTTCGACCAACTAATTAAAATAAGTTTCTAAAGAAACATGATCTGCATATTAGCAGACTTCCCAGCATGCACTGAAAACAGAATTGTTGGACCAAATTTTAAAAAAAAATACTTAAGTTGATGAGACACAAATGAGGTCTTTTCAAATCAAATTAACAAGACATATGAACACAATTACTTTAAGCCAGATTTTACAAGTATTAGTACTAGTAGTATTTGTATAAATGCAACCTAAATTTAAGTCAAGTCAACTTGATAGTTCTTCATATCCCAACTCAGTTATTTGCTTTACTCTTAGCAACCTAATAGTATGGTTTTACGGAGAGGATTTTTATAACTTTAGTGTGTTATTTCAGTTTGTTAAATATAATGAATGTAATTGCTAATGTTACCATGACTTAATGTTAGCCTGACTTATGGAAACTGAACACGATTTAACCAGTTCAGGTGGACCATTTAATATCTAACATAACACATTGTTTGATCACAAAATATAAATTTTACTTACATCAGACTTCAGCTTTTTTTCCGAGTTTCCTGGAGAAAATGGCAGCTCGGCTTCAGGGAGGAAATCTGGAAAGGAAGTGGATGTCATGAAGTCAGACGTTCAATGCTAATTGAAGTGCTTTTACTGAAATAAGAATAACAGGGAATGAGATGTAATTTCAAGCTGGTGTAATCCACATAATGAGACTCATTCAAAACATTACCTTAGTTTAACTACTACTGAAATCGACTGCGCACAGTGTTCATTGTTTGAGAGCTAAAACTCTCTTTTTAATAGTTTGAAGAGAACATATATGATGAAAACTTGCTGTGTGTCTTTAATACACTGTGAGATAAGTCATGGTTGCTTGTTTTCACAATAATAAAAACACTGCGAACATGTTTTCACAAGTACAACTGAAATAATATGAAGTTTATTTAACTTGAAAAGTGTATTTGTTTTGAATCATTGCAAAATTAGCTCAACTTTTCTAATTCATTTAACTTAAAATTCTTATAGCAGCCCAGACACTAACATTTTTAGGTGAAAAGAAATATTTTTACGGTGTATTTTCTTCCATTCTTTAATCTTTTCATGCTCCCTGACCCAACAGCACCTGGGGCGCCTCCACAGCAAGTGACAGTGTTGGCGGTGGGAAGCCATAACAGCACATCCATCAGCGTGTCGTGGGACCCCCCTCCCTCCGACGAGCAGAACGGCATCATCCAGGAATACAAGGTAGGATCAAACCCTGCACCTGATACCAAACTGAATATTTCAGTAATGTACTGTACAACCTCACAATGAATTCTCTCTGGCGTGTCTGTCTTTGTCAGATCTGGTGTCTGGCCAACGAAACCCGCTTTCATGTCAATAAGTCTGTGGACGCGACCATCCGTTCAGTGGTGGTCGGGGGGCTGCAGGCTGGAGTGCAGTACCGCGTGGAGGTGGCTGCAGGCACCAGCGCAGGGGTGGGGGTCAAGAGCAAACCCCAGCTCATCATTTTGGGTAATCCACTCACACACACACGCCAGACCTGGAGTCAAATGAAATGACCTCATAATGTGGGGCCTAGGTCTCCATCACAGATTGGGGGGTCTGGAAAAATGATTTATCAATTTATTGCACTTGAAGAAAGAAGATTGCGCTTTACAACGCAGACGTCTACTGAGAAATCAATAGCGTTTCATTAAGTGTAGTGTCTGGTAACACTGTGCCAAGTACTGTTAGCCATATCAATAATCCTCTTCAATATGTGGGCAGCTGGTGCTAACAAAGTAGACAGTGTTTTTGTAGGAGCTTATCAGACTATCACATCTTATCAAATAGCTAAAGGATGCCCAGAGTATATAAGCCCAGAATCAATATCAGAGCCCAGGCCAGATGCTCTTCATCTGTGACTTTTGACTGATATATAATAACACCCTTAACGCGCAGGGAAAGGGAAACACAGGCCTGTGGACTGAAGCTTAATGATGGGGGGGTGGGTGGGGGGAGCAGGGGTGTTTCCTGCTGGAGACTGTGAATCTAATTTCACAGCACAGTAGCCGCAACAGAAAATCAAACTCTGTCAGAGCTGCTCTGTCAATCTCGTGTCTTGCAGCTCAACTTGATAAGTGCACTGCTGAATTGATTTACTCTGCCTACATATTGGATGCACTGATGCTGTTTTTTTTGTATTGCTTTTACCACAGTTGCCCCCCCCCCCCTTTCATATTTTGGCTGTGCTTGTGGTCCAAGTGTCTTTGATATATGCTGTCTTGGTTTTCTTTTCAAAGTGCATTTATTGACTTGAACAATGGATCTTTAGCTTTTATTGAAAATATTTTTCCCTTAATAAAAGCCATTTCAGACATGATTTTTGCCACAGTGCAAATTCAATGGGCATAACAACAATGGATCAGTTGCTTTTACTGAAAATATTTGTCATTAATTTGAGTTTTCCAGCGAGTAAGGCTGTAACTAATTATAACTGATTATTTTCATTATCGATAAATCTTCCAATTATTTTCACAATTAATTGATTAATCGTTTGGGCTATAAAATGTCCAAAAATTGTGAAAAATGCTCATCACAATTTTGCAGAGCCCCAAATGGCCTTAAAATTGACTGTTTTGTCCAACCAACAGTCCCCAAACACAAAGACTATCATAAATAACTTTCACTTTTCACTTTTCAGCAGAATGGATAGCAAAATAGACAGAAACATAATCAACAATAAATAATAAATAAGTAAATAAGTTATGTAAACAGGAGGAAATATAAAAAGTAGGATCGATATAAACAAGAGGAAATAAAGTAGAGACACTACATACAATATAAACAACCAATGGACTCAGCAGTTGAATTCATACCGCTGCAGATAGCAAAAGCAGAAAACCCTTGTGTTTAAAAAGCTGGAACCAGCAAATGTTGGACAGTTTTGCTTGAAAAATTATGATTAATCTATTATCTAAATAGTTGGCAAATAATTTTCTTCTGATCGCTCGATTAATCAACTAATTATTGCAGTTCTACTAGTGTGTTAACCAACAAAATGGGGAGTAGGTATACAACTAATTATATCTGATTATTTACATTATCTAATAATCTGCCAGTTGGCCGGAGCCCAAAATATCATCATTAAATTGCTTATTTTGTCTAACCAGAAAACCAAATCCCAAAAACGTATCATCTTTCTTATAAATGACAAAGAAACACAGCAAATCCTTACATTTAAGAAGCTTAAATCAGCAAATGTTTTACATTTTTGCTTGAAAATGATTTATAATGTAGTATAATTTTCCTTCAGTCGACCAGTCAGTTAATTGGCTAATCATTGTGCTGGTGAGTGAACTAAAAAATAAACTCATACACACAAATAGATGAATTTTTGGGGTTCCATTTATGATTTTCATGGATAGCTATCAAAATATAATCATTTGTTCATTCATGTGTAGTTAAATTGACATTCAACCATTCATTTGTCTATTTCCTGTGTACGTGGGTGTGTATTTGTGTGCGGTGCCCCCAGGTGCAGAACTGAGGGACATAATGACAGGCTCCGAGGGCAACAATAGCATCTCGGATGTGGTGAAGCAGCCGGCCTTCATCGCCGGATTGGGAGGGGCCTGCTGGATTGTCCTCATGGGCTTCAGTGCCTGGCTGTACTGGAGGAGAAAAAAGAGGAAGGGACTCAGCAACTATGCAGGTAAAAAATCAATTTACATGGTTCTGCATCAACACAGAATCTCAAAGCACACCGGCTCTCTCCCTCCAATGAAAACCGATGTCATCACAGATGCGACTCCATTTGTGCTGGCTAAAATGCAGAACAAAGGAAATATATTCAGCGCAGATGGAAATAGGCCCTATTGACTTTAATTCACTGTGCACTGATGTGCATCAACTGTGCTGAGTTCCATCAGCACCACACCTCAACACTCTAATACATTCATGCGAGATAAGTAATTTAACATCCCCTTCCATTATCAGACCATGGCTGGTGTTGTTTGCACATTAACACGCGGCGCGTCTACGTTTACGTATGAAATATTCTTATCCCTCTGCGAGTCAAGCATATAGCTGTGTGCCATTATCATAATGTGTATTGCAGCTTTCATTGTAGTGACTTGGGGAGTGAGTGCTGTGATTTCCTGATTCAATAGGGATTTACATGATTGAGTGCTGCTCCTCTGATCCCTTCTCTCAAAACAAATTGAGGAGTTTAATTCCAAAACACCACATTTCCATTTTAGAAAAAAAAAATGCAAATTTTTGCAGGAATGGTTAAAATATAAAATATAGTATGATGTCCTTTTTTAAAGGAGAAACATGTATTGTATTTACTGTAGTAAAATAAATGGTCATCAGAGATCAAGGAAACATGCTAAGTTGAAATACAGGCTTTTTCAACAACAACGTTACAGTCAGCATGTTCTTTGAAATTTCCATTCCGTTCGGTTTTTGTTTGCCCATTTCACGTTTATTAGAGTTAAAATTAATGCCGAACGTTCATCAAATGATGTCTGTTTATGAGTTGTTAGAAATCATTAATAACTTTTAAGAAGGAGTAGATGTTTATAATGGGTAAATTAGACAAAATGTTGATAGAGTCTGGCAGCCAGTAAGACAGGCAGTTACTGAACTCTGATGCCAGAGTTTTTAGAGCAGTGGGCTTTTGTTTTCAGCATAAGAGTCTTAGCTTTAAATCAGCAGACAATTTACAGTTATAAACAGCTGATTAACTTACAATGTTGTTATTATCAAAATATAATGTTGCGGTTGTCTTGCCCTCCTGAGCTTCAGGTCTGGGGGGAAGGGAGCAGTGGAAAATAACTTGCTCCAACAATAGACTGGGTATTAAATAGGGATTCAACATATTTCATACTATGGTCTATGGCTCCAACTTGCTACATGGACTTCAGTACTCATTTGTGAATGTTAGGGTCTTACATATTGTTCTTTTAAATGTTACATGTCTCTGATCTAACTTCAGTGATATTACAGTGATATTGAATACTTAAATGTAGCATTCGTTGTTGTGTTTTCAAATGGCACATTTGTCAAATAATAACATTTCAGAAAAAAACAAACTCTTTTTCTCTCTAAGACAGCCCCCGTGCTCCAATTTTGGAAGAAATAATTAAATAGAATGGTACAGATGCCCCAGGGCAAAAAGGGGTCAAATGTGTGACCTTCGTTTGAACTATATCCCTCAGGGCAATCAGCGTAATTCAAAAAATCCTGGAATGCAGTGGTTAGACGCATTTACCGCCCCGAGTTTCATTAAAATGTGATCGGTGCTGACATACCACCGGTGATAAATGAACAAACAAAGCGAAGATGAAAGGACTCGATCCATATTTCCACACCTTGCGTCAAGAGTGTTTTGTGTGTTTCATGTGGCTGCAGCTTTTTGATTTGAAGGAATAGTTTGGATTATTTGATGTATGGTTGCATGAGGTATTTATCAATAGTCAGGGAATTACCTAAAGTAGATGCTGGTCTGCATATCCCCAGTTAGGAGAAGCAGAGATTGGCCCCAGCTTGGAAGCTAAGCCACGCACTGCTGTGGACGGGTTCAGCAACAAAAGGAATTTCAGCCAGTTAAAAAAGGGTTCACCTAAAAAGAATCAGTGTCATTTTAAGTGAATAATATATTTAGAGAATTTGCACCACTTTACTTTGCTGTCAAACAGTGTTTTCTGATGGAAAACCACTATTATGTAAGCCAAATAGAGCTCTCTCCAAACCAACCAAACTCCAGAGGCAAAATTAGTCATTTTACCTCATATTGTGTGACAATGGTGTTTTAAAAGAATAGTTCAGATTCACAGAACAACACAAACTAACAAATTGTGGCAGCGGCAGACCATCAACTCCTGTGTTCTGTAAGGTAACATTACTGATCTTGCCAATGGAGTTTGGTTTCCTTTAATATGTATTATTCATGACATTCCATCTAACTTTAAAACACTTTCCCTGTCTTTTGAATTGCAGTTCAGTCCTTCACCTTTACCCGTGCAGGTATGTCTATTTTTGTGCATTATATATTGAAATATCACAGGAATTTAGCTACCTACATTTTGACAGCACTAATGTATATGTCAGTCAAACTGATGGTCGTACTGTACATTTTTCGACAAAATCATTTTTTTAATTCTTTCCTCCTGTCCTCCCTCTTTTTTTTCCTAGTTACATTCCAAAGAGACAGAGGCCTGATCAGAAATGGAAGGTGAGAATTTAAATTAACTTATGAAAAAGCCAAGAAACATTACAGTCAAGCTTTCCCACTGACATTTGACACATGAGCGCCACGCAATGTAATGCCCGCTCTGCCTTTTCAATGACAAGGGCCCATTGTAATACCTGTAATGAAGACTTCTTTCCTGATGAATGCAATTTGCATACATGTTCCAATATCCCCCCTGCTTGCTCATATCAGTGTATGATTTGCACTGATGTACACTTGATGAAATCATTAATCACCCCTTTGAAGTGAGTGCTACCAATTAATGCAGGTGGGCCGCTGTTTTGTTCACTGGCTCGCGCTCTGTTCATCTGATGGTGTTGGCAGAGCGAGAGGTCGTGGGAGGAGGGGAGAGGTGATGAATGTGCTGTTTAAAAAGCTTGGCGTACAGTGCACAGTGGGTCGTGTGTGGGCACGGAACAACAAAGTGCTGGACCTTGAGACTCCGCTCGGCGGCCATGAGAATTTCCAGCCTGCTCAAAATGCCCAAAGTGAAGCCAGCCTTTGTATCCACTCAATTTGTGTAGGAAAGACCAGGGATGGTAGTAACACTGTTTTGTTTGAGAATCAGTAACAATTGGGGTTGCACCAAAAAAAGATTAACTTCATCCAAGAATAATCCTAATCAGAGTTTAGCAAAACCAGGTTTAAAATTATTACATCCAGATTTAAAACTAAACTGAGCTCTGTTGCACAATTCAAAACTAATCTCCATCTAGTAAATCCAAGTGTATTGATTTAAATCAAAATGAAATTGTTTAATCAACACTGAGATGCTTACTTACCCATATTCAAATAAATAAAAAATACATTTGAGTATTGTTGGAACTTAATAAGTATAAAGGTTATAGGTTATATAGTTTGTTAGCAAAAATGAAAAACATTGTTTACTAGCTGCCTAAAAAGTTATATTGTTTTCTAGAAAAAAAAGAAAAGAAAAACATGTTATATTGTCTGCTAACTTGCTAAAAGGTTAACAAAATGTTACATTGTTTGTTAATGTTTGCTAGCTAGCTGCAAAAGAAAAAAGGGCATATTATTTGCTAGCTAGCTAGCTAGGTAACAAAAAGTTACATTGTTTGCTAGATAGCTAAAAAGTTGGTTAACCTGGTTGTCCTACTCATGATGACTCAGCAGAGAATTACTTTTTCTCATTCCATCTCAAAAAGGCAGCCTTTTTAAAAGTTAAACCTCCTCAAGTGTAAGTTTAATGTTAATATGGGATCATATTTTAAATTGGAGTTTAACGTTTTGGTGAAAAAGGAGAAATTTTCTCAATTTTAAGCTAATTTTAAAGTTTAGTGCAACATAATTTAAAGTTATTTAGTAAACCATGATGGACACCATGACAGTGTCCAGGGTGAAACACAGCGATGGACAATGATATTGTTGTTTGTTGTTGTCTGTTTTTGACTGTATCATGAAGGCTAAAACAATAGTGCAAACAACAACGGCACAAAACACACCAACAGAAAACCTGCAGAAAAGAAACACCACCGCCACCAATGTAACCAAGTGTGTCAGATTCACCTAACTGGGCATGTTTAATAAGGAAATAATAAACAGGACATGGAGACAGTCCAATGACCAGCAGCAACAGCTTCTTTTTGTTTTCTCTCCCACATGTCAAAAACAGACTTTCACCAACATGTCTTTCCTTACTGAAACTCTGAGGTGACACACGACTTCAAAAGCAGAAGACTTTTAAATCTCAGTGTTATGGTGGTAGAAGGGTCATAGGTCGATGAGTGTTGGATGGACAATGGTGTCGTCCTTAGACAGCATTACAACTAACTCAGTGTTGTGACACTCTCCAGTCTCCACTACTGAAACAACAAGAGAAAAGGGGCCAAATTTGCTTTGCAGAAAGTGAAATAATGAAGGTCCTCTTCTCTCTCTTCATTCTCTCTTTCCTTTTGATCACACCTAAGCAAGCAGATAAGCCCAGAGCAAATGTTGCAAATAATGGACTAAAAATAAACTGTTTTCTTGCCTAAACCCCTTTGTGTGCATGAGTGTGCTTCCTCACACTGTATACTCACATAATGTGCTATTGTGTTGATGTTGGCATGTGTCTCTCAGTAAATATATGTAAATGTATGTACACACGTGTGTATTTTAAAATGGAAATTATTGACGTAATTGTTTGAACACCTTTGAGCCATCACGCAAGTCAGCTGTGAACAATTCCCCTGACACTCGCCGAATCAGGCTCGGTGGAAAATTCACTGTGTAGCTGCACATTAAGTAAACATATGCGAACAGGATGCACGAGGCATGCGAATGTTGTGGG